>WEKY01025634.1:24748-95695 GCA_013390045.1 Picathartes gymnocephalus | reverse complement strand
CCGCCCCGCTGCCCCCGCCCGCCCCGCGCAGCCCCGGCTGGGGCAGCCCGGGAGCCCCGCGGTCCCGCTCCGGGGCACCGCGGCCAGGGCTGTCTCCCCCTCCCGACCCCGCCGAGCTCCCCAGCGCTGAATTCCCGGTCGGCAGTTCCCGGGAGGGGAAGACGCGCATTAACGCGACAACTTTCCTCCTACTCCCTAATTTTGGGGGAAGGAGAGGGAGAAACGCCAGCTGGGTTTGTTTTGAAGGTTGCTTCCGGTAAAAAGAAAAATGAACTTAGAGTATAATTTTTTGGTGGTGTGTTTTGGTGTGTTTTTTCTTTTTTTCCTTTTTTTTTTTTTTTTTTTTTTTTTTTCTTTTTTTTTTTTTTCTCCTTTTTTTTTTTTTTTTTTCCTCTCTGTGTCTGTGAGTGTGTGTGTTTTTTTTATTGCCCCGGAGTACGGGTGGCTCTGGATTTGAATTCAATCCCTACTTTTACATAGCTGGCTGGAGCTGGCAGCGCTGTTTCATAATGTAGGGGCTGAGGTCAGTGGTATTCTTGGCAAGTCCTTGCTCTCCAAAGTAGGGTGAAATCCTTACACAATGGCACCAGGCAGGAATTTTTTAGATACCTGCGCCGGGCTCCTGGAGCCCTCTTTGTCAGAGGAGCGTGTGAGTTGAAGCTGTTTGTAAGCGTAGTTGCGCTTAGAGAGACTGAGAAAGGTTAAGCTGGGGACTGGAGTGCGTACAGAAACATTTTGACTTAACATGACCTGAAAAACAACTAAACTGAATGAGTTCCTTCTGCTCCCGAACGGTTGCTGCAGTGGCTGTTGCTGCCAACTGTCTAAAGACTAATAAGCTTTACACTGATCCCCACATCAAGCCGCGGTTCAATAGCTAATGATACAAGGAGTTACTTTGCTTGGAGTTGTAATGCCATCTGTCCTATTTTCTAAAGGCTTGTCCTGCTCTCTGAGCAGTCCCTGTATTCAGGTTTTGGGGAAGAGATGCTGTTACTGATTGTTTTGGCAGTCGTCTGACTGGTGGTGATGATTTCAAATTGGGGCAAAGAGGAAACCTTGACTTTCGGTCAGCATCCATAAGTCATTCCTCCTACTATAGATACGTCATTGTGGTAATGTTATTTTTATCCTCGTGCTCATGGAATATGTGTGAGAAAATAAACTTCTCATGGAAAAACATACTGACTGCATAGGCATCGTATGTGGCATGCCTTTTTGGCGACTCTATTTTTTTTTTCTCATATAAAGAAAAGGAAGCTGCTTCTGGAACATGTTTTTGTGGTGCTAAACTCGTTTCTCTGTCCTTGTTTGACCTTTTCCAAATGTCTGTTTGCCTTCAGTGCTGGACCCAGCCCTTCAGTGTGTTGTGAAAGCTGAAGGAGGCTGCGTGCTCTCTCCTGGGGAAGACACTCTCTGCAAACTCCTAGCGAGGTCACTTGCATTGGTAGAGGCGTAGATTCCAGCTGGGGGGAGCCTACCAGCAGTGTCCAGCCTCAGGACATGGTCATGGAAGCATAGTGGGGTGTTCAGGAGGAGTGATGCTGGCAGATGCTCAGAAACCACTGGGTCAGGCTGTGGGGCCACCGGGCTGGGCTTGGGGGGTGTCGCTGCCCCTGTGGCATGATGTGTGCCATGTGAACTGTTAAACTTTCGCATGTCCTTGCCAGTTGGCCTTGCTGTCTAGAAGGGATCATAAAGAACACAAAAAGGCAGAAAGTAAGAAATGACGCAGTGAGGAATCCAGCCCGAATGCAGGGATAAAGCCCCTGTGAAGGACACGGAGCAGAGAGCTAAATTGGGAACACCAAGGCTGCGTTAGTGCTGTAAAACTTCCCGAATCAGCACACTGGCAGCCTGCTGTGGCAATCACCACAGGAAAAGAAACCCACCCTTAAATCCGTGAAACTGACACTGGCCCAAAATAATCCACAAATAAGACCAAATATGGGGGAAATCTAATGTGTTGTTAGCGCTGGAAATTCTTGAAACTGGTGATGCCCTCCTGTTGCTGCTGGGGAGACTGGGCTTGCAGAAGAAAACTTGGTTGGTGTTTCTGTTAATGGCTCATGTTGAATTCTGTGTGTTGGTTTTCTCCTGTTGGTTTTCTGTTCAGAAAATTTGATTTTATTTTACAACAGTATTGGAATTTGAAAGAAATGTGGTTATGCATATCATCTTTCATCATTATGTAAAAAGGAAAAAATATATTGAAAGGTACAAAGACCTTGTTTTTCCTTCTTCCCTTAAAGTAACTTATTGTCTCTTTACTTGCATTTTCCTGTCCTTGCTATGCTATCTCTAAAAGATAGCTACTTAATTTTGGCTTTTGGGAAGTCATGAGGCTTATTTAAAGTCGAGAGAGGGTTGGAAAGAGAAAATACATTTATCATATTCATGTCAGTACAGGAAATAGCAAGAGAAGTATGTTAGTAGCATATTTGCTTCTTACTTACATTAACAAACACTTTGGCTCAGCTTTCCCCAAATCCCGATGAGGTAAATATCTGTTTGATGTTACTATTCACCCTGGACTGTCAAGGTGCAAATTTGGCACCATGCCTTCACTGCAGGCTCAGAGGAGAGGAGTGACAGAATGATAGCCACTATGTACAACTTCAAGAAGAAGGTCTGATAAACATTGTTGGAGAAAGCAAGCTTAACTTGATATGAACTTCTGTAGTGCAAAAATCTCTTGGTAATTTTGTACTGGACTGATCTATTTTTTTCTTTGAGGTAAACAGTTTATTCTGCAGTTGCTTTCATAAATCCATAACTTTGTCTCTTTGGTATATCCATCCTCCTTTACAGAATGCTTCTGAATTTTGTGAATCACAACTCAATATTCTGTTGGCTAAAGAAAATGAAAAATAAAGAAAAAAAAGAATATATATGTGGCCTGTACTTTAACATGCCCGTTCTGTAACTCTCCTCTTTAATTGCTGTATTAAACTACTCATTTTCTCTTTGAAGATGTGAACTAGGAAGTTAATTTAACTACTTTAGGGAATCTAACTTTTAAATGTTCATAAATTACAAATGGTTTTATGCCCTTAAGGTGTGAGTAATAGCAGTCCATTTTTTTTCTCTCCTAATGTCCTCTTGCGTGGACTGTTATAGCTTTAAGTCTTTACAAAGCAAATTCTTTCTGGCATCATAGCCCATTTTAGAGAGCATGCAGTTTTATACTGGTGTAGCTTGGCCTGAAAAAATAGGGCTGCTTTTGTTTTCAACCAAGAGAAACCAAGCCTTAATCTTTCTTTATCCTAACAACTCATTTGCATGGCATGGTATGCGAAGAGCTACTCACTTCAGGAACTCTGCATACTGTTCACTGTTTTCATGCCACGTAGTGACGTCTGCAGGAAGAAATTTTTTGAAGGTGTGCCTTATATATGTTAGATGCCTAAGGTTTGCTTATGGAAACTGCCGGTGTGGTACCTGAAGGCAGTTCAATACAGCAGTAACAAAGAGCAGAGATGTAACAGAATCAGGGTGGAGGGGAGAATTGTACAGTAGCCCTTTGTTTGATACTAATGCGTCATTTAATGTCAGAAGACATCTAAACAGGATGCTATTGTTAAGCAGATACTCCCTTCTTGAACACTTGAGGAAGAATGGTTTAATTATAGGATGTACCTATGCTTTTTCCAAATAAACTTTCAGCTTGTTCCCCAGTTATGTTATTTTTATACTTGTAACCAGTGATAGCATGATTGTGTGCAATCTTCTGATAAGCCAGAAATTAACATTTCCTTCTTGCCGTAGTGATCTCTTACCAAAGAAATACAAGGCTGTGTAGTTTAATGGGATCAGAGAAACTAAGCGTTTTATATGTGAGTCTAGCAAAAGAATATTTAGTCTTTAAGTGTGGGCTGATTGTGTGTCTGTACATCAAACACACTAGAAGACTAAAATGATCTTTTTCAAAAGAGCATATTTGGGATTTCTTTCATTTGAAAAACAAAATTATTTTGGAACTTGTGTTTTGCTTTCAGATTTTCTTCACTGTCAGCATGCTACATTGTTGCCATCTTTTGGAGGCGAGCATTTACAGAGGAGGGTAACCCCTGTTATCAGGCTGCAAACAGCAGTATAATGCTGATAACTGATTCTGTTGGTAAATTCTCCTGCAGGTTCATGGTAGCCCTGAGAAGCAAAGGACTGACAGCTGATGCCTGGTATTTCGCTGTACTGCATTGGTATAGTGGTCTTTAATAATGCATCTCAGGGCTTTGTAATGTGGTTATTCAGGAATGGTCTTAACTTTGCAAAGCTGGACATTGTTTCATTCTGGGGAGCCTATTTGGCCAACAAAATTAAGTTCTAACTGCGCTTCCCATGGTGGTGTTCAGGCTTTCTGCTGACTGCAGTGACGAATTCTGAAGTGGGGTCATGAGCCTGTTATGTTTTGTGTTAACATTGGGACCATGGTTAGTAACGCAGCTTAATGAAGAAGGGTTGTTGCTGGTTCTTGATCTGCGCTTCTTTCTTGCTCAGCAGTGGGCTTCAAGTAGAATTGCCATCATAAAGTCAGCTGTAAGGGTAGTTGGTCTGAATAAAAAAACCCCCAAACCTCTAGATGCTGTAGGGTTTTGGAAATTTGTTCAAAATAGTTAACATCCCCTGAATGTGTCTGAAAGACTGTAAGTTAAGTGGTGTCTTGTGGTGGCTCTTGGGCTGAGAGCAGGGGAGGTGGATACAGATGAAACGGAAGTTACAATAGAGACCTTTAACCATAGGATTTTTCCTGCTGTGTTTCAGCACTTAACTGGGAGCATAAAAACCAAAGGAGCTATTGGGAAAAAGTGAGACCTTTACCTGACAAAGCAGTATAGAAATATAGAAATAATACCAGAGAATATATTTTGGAAGTAAGTGTACATTTTTTTTCTCTTAATGTTTTTCTCAAGCTGGTATTACTATGTGGCAGTATTTCATGCCCAACAAACTTACTTGTATGAATATATCTTTCTATGGCTTATAAGTAAAGCTGAAAATCCTAGCGTAGCTCAGATTTTCTTGTGAACTCTCTAATCTCAGTCTGTCGAAACAGCCCTGGAATGTTTGATTCTGAACTTCCAGTGTCAATTTTCATGTCATTTTCAAAACTAAGGGTATGTACTGAAATGGGCTGCTTAGTATCCTGTTTGTTTTGAAAGAGAGTATGTTTATTTCCCAGTCTTTGTAATGAGGGAGTGTGTGTGTGTATTTCTCTGTAGCCATTCATATCTTCATGGCCAAGAGCTCTGACAATGGCAAGAGTATTGACATTTTAATTTCTTTTGCAGTAGTTATCCCCTGCCGTAGGACTCATACCTTCTGCATTTGTAGATTTCTGTATCTTTTAATGATATGAGTTTTGCCAATACTTGCAAAGACGTCGGTATGATCAGGAAGCCTTCACCTATAGCATAGAAATAGCTGAGTTGAAGCCTTATCCTAAACACTTGTGTGCTTTCTCATTACATCAGAAGATTGCAGCTCGGTTAGCTGTATGTATCCGAGCCGGTTTCAAACTGGGAAAGTGAGGGTTTAACTGTAGTGCCGATAAGCTCTGTGTAATTTCCTACTTGATTAATTATCTGTTTGGTAGAGTTTGCTTTTGATTTCTGCCCTGCAGTGGCTGCAGAAGTGTTTGCCCTGGGTTCGGGCTGAGTGTGTTCCTGTGAGCATGTTTTCGTCAGCCTTTGTGGACACAGTCTCCTTCCTACACTTAAAAACTGGGAGACTTTCCGTGGCATTCTTGCCTAGGAAATTTACTGAAGTGAGCAGTGCTGGGCCCAAAGCCCAGGCATCTTCTGCTCAGTCCTAGCTTGTTTTGTCCACTTGCCTGCTGTGATGCTGTCAGACGTGAGACCGTGGGTCGGTACCCTCTGTGATGCCGAGGGGCCGGGACCTCCCACCCATCTTCACCCACCCCACTGGTGTGTCAGGCGTAGCCAGTGCTGCTGCAGGGGAGGCTTTGCTGGAGGAGGATTATTGTAAAGCAAGAGTGCTTGCCGTGGATAGGCTTGCTCTTCTGCCAAAACTAGTAATGAGCAAAATCATCTGTTAGGCTTCTGAGACCAAAAGGACTGATAGCTCTTTCATGTCTTGGGTGTAAAAGTGGAGGTCAGCAAAAATAAAGGACACACAAGCGTTTTCCCAAGATCGTGTTTTTCTTTAGTAAGAGGTTGGAGTCTCCTGTGGATTATCTGTTTATTCACAGAGAACCCTCGGTACCTGAGGGAAAAAAAAAGATTATTTAAATACAGCCTCTAAAGATGATTCATTTCTTTTACGCTATTACAATATACCTTAGCTAAGGTTTTTTTGAGAAGTTATTGTTTCTTGGAATCCATTGTTTTAAAAAGCCTGTATGCTTAAAAGTTTTTCAAAATCTGTGCTTATGCAAATTAGTGAGTAGTAACTACCAGCAGTAGCTATTCATTCTGTTGAATTACTGATCTGATTTTAATATTTTTTTTCTCTAAATTAGAATGTTGCTACTTAATCTGTTAGCATGTTTCAAGAATAACCATATGTACACTGAACAGTCATTGTAAGAACTTTGACTTCCTCATTGCGGGTTTTTTGTATCCTCATGAGAAAATATATTTTGGCTTGTGTTTTGGGAACTTTCCCACAGTAGGAGATCTAATTTTTGCGAGGTATTGTTTGAGAATTCAAAAGGAGCACTGGCAGAAAGATAGCTCTACAAAGATGCTTTGTGAAGGGCAGCTGAGCCTGCGTGCCTTGTTTGCTGCAGCCAGTGTGGCAGATTTAATTTGCTGGGTATATTTTGCATGAAGGGGTGTATTTGAATAAGTCTCAGAATGGAAGTGGTGCTCTGCGTCCCTTACTCTGAAGTTGGTGAAGTTGACCACTTTTCTTGAAAAGGGAGAGAGAGGAGCCCTACTGCAGTGCTTTTCTTATAGCTTTGTTTGCAGTTAAAATTAGCTATGTTCTCTGTGGGTATCTCTGTTACGTCCATAGAGCTGTAGATGTTTCTTTGTGTGTCTCTGTCTTGTCTGACCTGAGTAAGAGTGATTAAATATTTGATTTAGAGCAGTTCTAAGGAATTCTAGTCAACAATAAAGAGCAGCGCGTATAGCATTACCTGTGTGAAACACTGAAGGAATAAGAAAAAATTAAAATATTTAAATGCTTTTAGAGAGGGGGGAAAAAAGGACATGAGTTTGCTTTTCAGCACTGATAAAAACTGAAGGAATATTCTGATATTATTGTTTCTGTGGACAGCATGATTTTCCTGTTTTTCTCTTATTTGCGTGCATTCTGATAAATGTGAATAACACAGTGAAACAGCATCTGGTATCAGTGTAAGTTACCTGGGAATGGGTATTAAGTTTCATAGAAGACACATTTGTGGACTGTGCCTGTTGTTGACTGCCTTTACTGGGCTGTTTCTGCTTGCTTGCTTTTTGTATGTCTTAAAGTTAAAATAAACTAAAATGCATAATAAAAACATTTATTACATAGTTGTTTGGGGTTTCCAAAAAGGAAAGTGGTTCCTGTTCCTCGTGGATTGTTTGCTTAGTAGTTTGTTGTTTTGTTTTGTTTTTAGTTTATATTTGCAGTTCTGTATTGTTAGGGATACTGGTTTCCCATCTTTATTTTACCTTTACTGTAGTTGAGGAAAAAAGTATTGATATAGCCTTTCCAATCTGAAATTTGTCATTCCCACTTTTTGCCCTGTTATGCAAAAAATAACTCAAAACTTAGAGAGGTGAGAAAGAATGTCACACAAATGTGGTTTATAAGCAGCTGATGGGAAAACAAGACTGTACCTCCAATATCTGCTTGAGGTTTGACTCGCTGAAACCAAAGGCTAAATCTTTTGTGGTACATCATATTTCTCTAGCAGCAAAGCTAGTTGTAGTGGGTTGATGCTGGCTGGATGCCAGGCACCCACCAAAGCCACTCACTCACTTTGTTCCCCATGCTGATGTTCACTGCTGCCTCATTCCTGCCCATCCAGCTGTTTGTGAGGCTACAGTATACACAGCATAAGTGGTACAATCCTGTTAGCTGGACAGAAGTAAAGGAACTTACTTTTGAGGGGTAGTGTAGTAGGGTTTTTGCTTTCAAAAGTTTAAGTGACTCAGTCTGGTTTAGATTGTGGCTTCAAATATTTGTGTTGGTGCAGCTGAAGGTGTGAAGACCTATAATACAAGAGACTGAAAATAAATGCTTATGGTTGTGTGTAGGAACCTCTGAAATAGCTTAACCTCTCCCAGAGAGTGTATGGTGCTCCATTTTCAAACACTGTCTAGAAGTATTAAAAAAAAGTAAACGGTGTGTAATGTTATGACATTATTTTTTCTTGATGAATTTCCTAAAATGAGAATTACTTTTTTAATGTATGGGACGTGTGTGAGATGCTTCTTGAGAGAGATCTATTTTTGTTTGTTTTGAGGATTAACATCAAAAGAAACTTTTGTAGGAAGTCTCTTGCTCTAAGTTTTTTCCCCAGTGGAATATAACAGTGGTAAGAAGTCTGGATAATAATGCTACCTTTGCATTCATTGAATTCGGTGGAGGAGATGCTAAGGCCTGGTTGTTTTTTGTTTTTGGGGTTTTTTTTGTTTGTTTGGTTGGTTTGGGGTTTGTTTTTTTTTTGTTTGTTTGTTTTGTTTTGTTTTGTTGGTTTTTTGTTGTTGTTGTTTTGTTTTGGTTTTTTTTGGTATTGTTATCCAGAATCTTGTCTGTATTTACATTGGTTTGCTGTATAGTACTTGAAAGTTGGATGCTGGTGGGCTCTCTTCCTGGGGGCAAAACAAAACGGACAATTTTATTGGCATGCAAGTTAAGAGATATACACATTTTTCCATTTGTTATGTGAAGTCTATTGGGACATACCTAAAATATGTACTGTCTATTGTTTTTGTTTTGACTTTGAGGTAAGTGCTTAATCTTGTCAGGAAACCATTCCCTCGCCTGCACATAACATTTCCTCAAAATATATGACCTGGCAGAAAAATCAGTTACACATTGCATTATGAGAGTAGCCAGTGCTCATTTGAATGGTTCTGTGGAGTTCTGCTGTTTGTCAGAACACGCAGCATACATGGTAGTAAACATTTAGATATGTTTTGAACTGAGAGAGAGGGGCTTTTCTGTGCAGACTTCTTCTGTCCCTTGCCAGTGGTGCTGTGGATGTTCAAAGTGTCTTCCCTCTCCAGTGCTGTAGGACAGGCAGAACACAGCACCCCATCGCTGACTTCTACTCGGGTGCAGTAGCTCAGGCAGAATTTGAAGGCGCCATAGCTACAGTAATGAAAAAGATGGACTTTGGTTTAAATAGCCATGTCAGTATTTCAAAGTTGTTGCATTTTATTGTGTTTATGTATGATGGTGCTTCATGTTGAAACGGCTTTGAGCTTTATATGCTACCACCTGCAAAAATGAAAATGTAGTTATTCTTATCTCTTGATCTCAGCCTGTGATCTTTACCTTTTGTGCCTCCAATTCCCCTTTCCATCCTGGCGCAGTGCAAGGGAAGGGGAAAATGAGTGAGCACCATGTTTCCGTGAGAACACTAAATTGGGGAATACAATTCCTAAGCCACAACAGAATTCTGTCTGTGAAACTCTTCCTCAGCTCTGGAGGAACCACAGTCTCCAAAAAGAGTCAAAAACTGGAAGAAAAAAGCAGGGGCTGGGTGCTGCTGAAGCAGAATGTATGGCAAAGATGTGTAACGTGGTTGGGCTTTTATCCCAGTTGCTGAATTCATAACAAGATGCTGAAAGCTGAAGTGATGTTGATCTTGACACATTTGGTGATTTCCTGTTGATGCTGGCTAATAAATGGCAGTTCTGCCAATGAAGGCAGTAAGTGGCCCATCGATTGAAATTACATTATCTTAACAAAAACAATAAATAGGAACGTAGTTCATAGATGATGCTCTGTGTGAAACAAGAAATAAGATTTTGCAGTGGTTAGTGATGAGTGGTGTTCAGGTGGTGTCTCCCTCTACACTCGAGTAGAGCAGTAACTATTCACTGTTAAGGAGCTGGTGAGTAGATGGTAAACACTCCCAGTGAGGCAGCTTTCACTCTGAGTTACAGGAAAGTAGTTGTGAGGGTCTCAGTCTGAGCTGCGTTTTGTGTTCTTGATCCAATGGTACACATGGCTACACAGTGTCCAATTTGTTGGGGGTCTTCAATGGATTTGTTACAAATTTGTACAAAGCACAGAAGGTGAGACCTCTGTGGGAATGGCCCTCCGTGGTCTGATCTGGAGACTGAAGTATTTCACATGTGCCACAGATCCGGAAACACAAGTGGCTCTGCCAGCTACATGCTGACCAGGAGCAGGCACTTGCTGGAACGAGGGTAATTGAGTTTCTGTCCTTGCCACGGCTTCTCCCTTACTGCTGAAAGCTGCTAATTAGCACCAATGCCTTGTTTTAATTCAAGATGATTTAGTTGGAAGATGCCAACTCCTTGGTCCTGGGCCACTGAACAACTATCCGATGGCAGCACAATTCCAGCTCAGCTGTTCAAAATGGCTTGAGGTAACAGTGCCAAGGGAAGGATGATAGTGTTGTAGCTGTGTTGTAGGTGTTTGCCAAGGTGAGAGAGGAGTATATTCCATCTCTGCTGTATTTTAGACAGCCATCTATTTTGGTGCTGTTAGCTCGTATTTTACCAGAGTGAGTATTGATGGATAGCTGGTCTCCACTAGTCCTAAATCCTCTTTAAGAATCTTGAACAGCTCTTTAATTTAAGATGAATTTTAGAGGTATATCACGTTAATACTTGATAGACTGCTATACTTCTGGATATTGCTGAAAAATGTGATCAATGCCATGCGTGACACGATGGTGAAGCAACGCTCTGTTAGCTTTGTAAAACAGTTCTAAGAACCCAAAATAAACCAAACTGAGTTTTGGGATAGGATACTTCTTTTTGAAGTATGTTTCTGAATGCCCAGTCAAGTTATGAGTCCTTCTCCCTCCTTGTACTCATTCTTTGTATCTAACATTGTGCTGTGGTTTAACCTGTGTCTTATTAATTTGATGTCCTATAGTTTTTCCCTTTGCAAACCCCTATTGGAATGCTTTTTGAATTTTGTGCCTTAGTCATCACTTCAGGTATTTTTCTTACTAGGTGACTTGGCTAATAATTTATTTCACATTTATTTATTTCTGAGTGGGTAAGAAAGTCCCCTTTATTTATAAATTGCAATACAGTGTACCTTATACAGGTTATTTTTCACTTTTGAAACAAAATGTACAAATACTTTGAGTCTGTCATAATCAGAATTGTGATACGTCAGATTTCTACCTTTACCAAGTTGATAAGCAAACATTGCTGTTTAAGGTCTAATGTTCTTACGTGAATGAATATTTTATGTGAATTTAAAAGTGAAAAGAAAATAATGGCACTTTCTTACAATCCATCTTGGCTTGATAGTAAATGAGCATTTAGCCATGACGAAAGTAACACAGTTTATAGTGACACAACCTGCATAAATCCAGTTGGATTTGCTGTTGACATTGGCCCACGTTCCAGCATGCGAGTTACCTTACATTTCTTTTGAACAAAGGAGGTCTGTCTGAAACAGGTGCTCTAATGGTTACCCCAGCCTTCATAAATAGCTTTTAGGTGAAGTATTACTTCTGTTAACCATGAGTAACTTCACAAGGCACCTTGGTTTATTGCATGAGGTTTCCATTTTATATTAAAAAAAAACCCCCATGGCCGCAGCTTCGTGGTGTTTGGTGCCTCATAAGTTGCTGTTTATTTTTAGAGCATGCTTATCACAATTTGTCAGCCAAATATTAGCCTGTCCCCTCTGCTGTTGGATAGCTGCTGAAATGCCATTCTCAAGATAAGTTCACCTACCCTGGCTGTTCCAGGGTAATCTCAGTTTCAAAAGGAAATAATCTAAAAATTGCCAACTCTGCAGAACACATAAAACAGTAGAAGATGTGCTTATTAAGTTTTGCAACCATATCATAATGTGTTAAACTTAATGTGACAAAATGGTTTTGAGAGTCTGTGGTAAGTTGCCTGAGTGTGTTGTAAGGTTTGAATGTTACTTATGAGCACCAGTGAAGAATATTTCTAAATTGGTTGTAAAATGAGTCAGAAGATAATGAAGAAACAGCTGGGCCAGTCTCTAGGCTGGTGAGACATGGCTACTTGCACACTGCATTGCTTTAGGAAAACCGTGTCACAGTTTCTTTTAAGGAGGAAGGAGAGTTCTGCTTTAAACAAGTGACATTTGATATCTTACTTGATTTCTTTTCCTGTTTCTTCTATTTATAGATGTCTTCAGTTTGGGATTTATCTGAAAGCTAAGGTCAGGAAGTGCCTTCCTCCAAAAGTGCTACTTGTTGTGGTTTTCTGGCATGTCCTCTCCCCTCTCCTTCCCAAAAGGAACTGTTCAGAAAGTATTTTTCCACAATGAAACACAGATCTTCAGCTCTGCAGTATCGTGCTGTGACTCTGGCATATAACGGTTCACCTCCAAAAATTAAACTTTTAAAAGTCATCTCTTGTGTCCACAACAGTTATGTGACTGATTTAAATGCAAAAGACAGTAACCACTTCAGTTTCAACTATTTCTCCTTTTAATAGAGTCTGTGTATGGAATGGGATGTGGGAGGCAGAGGAACATAGGCTGTTTCCTATTTGGTAGGACTTACTTCCCATGTAGATTGTCAGATGACCTTAATGTCTTCGTTTTACATAGGGATACATTTATACCTGGGGGGAGATGCACATCCATTCCATGCTTCTACCAGCCATGTAAGGTCATGGAGGATCTCAAGTATGAAAGGTCTCTCCCACCTTGGAGGGCATGAAAATAGCAAGCAAATGGTCATTAAACACTTTTTTTGTGAGTTCTGGTGTATGAAAAACGTTCTCCCCAATTTACAAACAAAAGGCTTAACCACTTAAACTAGTCCTCTGAGAGAGTACAGCAATCCTGTGGGCAGCAAAGATGTGGGAATGCAGTGAAGGCTTTTGACTGAATAACTGGCTTTTTCATAGTCAGGGTTCAGTGCAAGGTCTTAAATTCAGGATTGATTTCTCACAAACAGCCCTGTTTAGTCATTCAAGTTTGCACTATTGTTTATGCAGCAGTACAACTGAACTTGTATGTGGTATGACCACTTAGCAAGCATGCACTATAAAGTACATCTGAGGAATAAATAAGAAATTTAAAATGATGTTATATTTGAAGACATGATTAAAGCCTTTAACTAAACAAAGGTCATGCACCCAGGTCTTCTTATGATGTTCAGAGTACTGAACAGAATGTTCTAAATTTATTCTAAAAAGTAATGTGGCATTTCTTAAGAAACAATCACAAACAAAATATTTTTCTGTATTGGTCCTGTTTTTAACCTTTCTGGTGCCCTGACTACTGGGATATCAGTTTTTAATTCTGTATTTAACTAACAGAAGGGATAAAGCCTCAAGTGTCACATGAGTTCCAGTAATCAGAGGTTTTGTGAGCTAGTGGACCTGCTCTTTTTTCTTGTCCAAAGTATTCTATAGACTCAGCAGACAGAGAGTAACTTTTTGTTTTTACAACTTTTCTTTTTCTTTCAAGTAGTCACCATAATAATTAGACTGCTTTCATGTTTTTCTTGTATTCCTAATGCTGTTTAAAATAACAGGGACCTACAGTTGTGACAAAAACCCCCTTTGACATCTGCCTAACTTCTGTCTTGTCTTCCTGCTGTAAATTGTTGAGGGATGATAAGCATCTTTTCAGGTGCTTTGCTGTGTGTTGAAAGTTGGCCTTGAAACCACTGGAACTGAGTTGAATGTTAAAATGAGTGGTTCTGCATTCCATTTAACAAGTGGATTTGGTAGCTTTAAAGTAAGGCAAGAGACTACATGTTGTGTGCTGAGGTTGATCCTTTTGCATCTGCTGCTCTTTTTCTTGGTTTGGTATCTGCTGTCTAAAACATCAGAATGGACATTTGTCTTTCAAGATAGATGTGTGGCTTTGTATTTTTTTTTTCCCAGAAGAAAATGACAAAATAGTGTCAGTAAAGAGTGAAAAATGACAAAGCAGTGTCTGTAGATGATCTGTGACTGCCTCCAGTGACAGACCATCAAACGTGGTGGTCTGCAGGGAGCACCAGAGTGTTCAGCAGTGGCTCCTTGGCGTGGAGTCATTTCAGCAAATTCCAGCTCTAAGGATAGCATGGCCCTGCAATGCCTGCATTGCAGCTGCTCTGGAAGGATAACCTGCTCAGAGTACACTTACAAAACTTGGAGATGCTGCAATCATGAGTCATTTAGAAAATTTTAGTTAGGAGCCTGCTGTTCAGGGACAAATGCTCACATGCAGTAGCTTTTCAAATAGATTCCAACTTAATTCACTCATAAATTCTTTACTTTGATAATATTAAATGGAAATTATTCCAGGGGGATTAATTTGCCATTTTAATTAATCTTCTCAGGAGGAGAAGATCTTCTGTGAAGATCTTGCTAAAGGTTTTTCCTGTAATTAAAAGAGTCCAAACCAACGAGCAAACAAACAAAAAAGGGAAAAGAAGAAAAAACACAAAAGGGATTTCTATGTGTAATTAGGTGGTGTGAGACCACCTGCTAACCAGAAAATTGTCTTTTGATCTGAGACAGATAAAGAAAATAGTGAGAACCTTTCAGGTAGGTGGGAGATAGTGACCTGATAAGAAGCCAAATACAATAAAAATGTTGCACTAGTTAATACAGCATCCCTCACGTAGTGGGTCATCTTTTGTGTGTTTCAGCTTGCATCTTACACCACCATCACCCAATTTCGTTTCTTTGATGAGCAGAAGGCTTTTTTCCTTTCTCCAGCTGAGAATCTCCCAGTTACTATCAACTGTAATTTTAAATTTTTTTCTCCCTCAGTTACTCTTCTCATTCTACTGTTTTATTCTCTCTGCTCTTTTGATTCTCTTCACAGTTGCAGGCTTTCTGTGCGTGGAACTTTATTTCTGATTGGTTTGTGCTGCTAGGACTCAGCTTTCTAAAATTGCAACATTATTCAGTTTGTTAATGAACAATGCAAGAAAAATGCCTTAAGGGGTAAAAGGAATTCAGCCTGTCATAAGCACTAAAGTGTATTTGCTGCTTATGGACAGATTCTTCCTTCAGCCTAAAAACTCACCCTTTTTATAAATCCCATAGTGTCAAAATCTGAAGGGTGGGTTAGCAATTGCCCTAACATCTTAGTGTGCTGAAATTAAAAAAAAAAAACCAAACAAACCTTTTCTTCTTGGCTTGTTATTTATGAGATTGCTATTTAATCAATAGTTTGTAGTTTACATTTGCTTTTTATTAAAAAATAAAATTCCCTGTAACAACAATGCGATTCTGAAACGGCATACTTTAGAAATTGTTTCTGATTGTGTTTATATTAGAAAAATACTCTATTCAGACATCTGTTTGCACTTGGATAAAATCAGGAAAATGACCTTTCTGTCCTGTGGGGTGTGTGCAGTTTTTTTGGTTTTGTTTTATGTTGCATTATGAATAAATGTGTTAGGGCAACTGGAACTAACACAGCTACACTGAAATGGTATTGCTTGGCAGCATGGAATGTTTGAAACAGCAGGAATATGCTCTATATGTTCAGTTGTGGAGGGGTTTTTGTTATTCTGTTCTCACAATGCTGTCTTCAGTTAGTGTGGGTTATAGTAACTCTTAATACAGATCTAACATTTCATAATCGTGCTCAGTTTGAACAAATAAAGTATGTCTTTAAGAAAGGAAACAAAACTGCTCCACTTTGCGTAGGAGGACTCTAAAATATCTTAAATGACTGTAAGAATGAGGATGAACTTTCCAAATCAGTATTTCATATTTGGAATTGTGGGTAGCAATTTGTCAGTCTTTCCCCATGTCTGTTAAAGATGTAATCTGGAAAATCAGATGGCAAGTAAATTATTCAAATACCATATACCAGCTTTAAAAATATATGTGGCATCCAGAATCAAGTATTAGTAATTTTTAGTGGAACCCTGAAGGTATCTTGTTGGATTTCCAAATAGTTTCGAGAAATAAAGCTTCATCTCTTAGATTTTCTGTGAGCTGCTGCTTGTTTGACAAAGTAGAGATGGGAAAAATGATGGAGTTGGATACTAAGAAATGCTTTAATTGTCAATGTAAACTTAGAGTGGAAGGTAAAATTTTTTTTTTTGCATGTGTAAACAAATATTTTTATGCCAAACTGCTTTGCTGTCTACTGCCATTAGAGCTGGGACATCAAGCTGAGGATTTGAGTGCTCTCTTTTCCAGGTAATTTGACTTCTTATAAATAAACTCTGGTGTGGATTTTTCTGTCCAGCTCCTTTGAGCATCTCTGGAAGTTACAATACTTCCAGTGATAGCAGTGTAGACGAAAAAAAAATCTTTTGGTGTTTCTGCACCATGACTTGTTTGTAATTGCTACCCTCTGGACAGCTGAAAGATGTTGCTTGTTTCAGATCTTAAGGCCTTTTGGTGGTAGGCTGCTGTTTGGAGGGACCTTGTGGCCATTTAAATTAGCTAAGTAATTAAAAAAATTAATTTTAAAATACCACAGTAGCTTTATCTAACCCTGTCTGTCTGCCATCCATGTGCACTTACTTTCAGGAGAAACACACCCAGGAGAAAATTATTTTTGTCCAGGTTCTGCAGTTTGACTTGGTAGGTGAAGGTGTAAGAATCACAATCTTGGGTAGCTAATTCAGTTACAACCTATGTTTATGTGAGTTCTTAGTTCTCCATGGTTAGTCTGTAAAAACAAACAAAATTGTGAGGATGAGATAAAAGCTTTCACCAGTCAGTCTTGATAGTGACAAGAAGTGTTTATTAGTGAAACTGTCTTTGCAGTCTGGGAGACTTGAGCAGACTTTTGTTAGGGAACCTGCTACAGTTTCAGGTAACTCTGACCCTTTTTGCTAACTAGAGGGAGGGGGAGAGTATTTTGTCCTAGTTATGCTGGTTGAGGCGAGGTGTGTGTGTAGACATGGTTGTTGCTAATGGAAGTGGATGGTTTTCTCTTGCCTAGATGAGGTGCTGTGCATCAACCTGAGCACGTCTGTGCTGCTGTCTGTGGAAAGCTTTTATGGAAATAAGCATCTGAATCTTTTTTTTCCCCCTTCAGAATGAAAAGAGCATCCTGTAACTCTGTAGAATGCATTCTGTATACAATTAGTATGTTTCCATGTTAATGTGACCTTTTCTTCCTAAGGGGTTATCCTACATTATCCAAACCCAAGAAAGGTAATTTGGAATCAATATTTTGTCCTGTTGCTCTTAAGAGGAATTTCGTGTGGCTTATTTAGGGGGAAAAGGTGTTTGTATGCAAAATAATTGTAAAGTCCAGCTTGAAAATATGTTGGATTATATCACGTGACCAGGTGCTAATATTTAACAATAATGTGGGCAATAATTACTGTCTTGGACAACTTGGAAATATTAGCTGCAGGCATTTTAAAATGTTAATAACCTTCAGTCCACTAGTCCAGACAGTTTCTGAATGCTGAGGAAGTTGTTCAATAATGAAGTGCAATGATGTTTGCCAGAAGCAGCCTAACGGCCAGCAGAGTAGGTACTACTGTATGTGACATTCTCACATGTAGCAGATGAATATTAACCACTTCACCAGAACAATGTCTTTTTAAGATGTTGGTGGTTTTTAAAGGCTAAGCCCCAGATGAGTAGTACGGGAAAAGGCAATGAAATAGGAGAGGATAGGAGGTCAGAGTACGTGGTGCATGTTTCCAGGTAGCTTTTTTTCCTGCCTCTGTTAACTGTCCCCTCCAGCACTTGGCACTTGATCTGTGGTTCTTTAGAGAGACATATTGTTTCATTTACTGTAGTGGCAGACGAAACTAACTTTCAGGGGGAGGTTATATAAGGAGAAAGAAGTAGACTTCAGTTTATAGCGATTTATCCTGTGTTTTTGCTTAAATACAACTGAGATAAGTTTTAAGGTAACCTCATTAATTTTCATGTGTAGAAGGAAGTACGTGAATATCTTTTATTGCAAAAAATTGTGTGAAGAGCTTTTTCAGTATGACCAGGTTTTTAGCTTATTTCTACTTTTTTTTCCCTCTCCACTATTTGTTGTTTTCATTCAGATTCAGGTAGAAATGTGCTTTAATTCTAACTGGATTTGAGCATCTTGATGATTTAAATTAGCTGTATTGGCAAAGCTGTTCATGCACTGATTTAATAGGCTCTAATGTCATATATAAATTGCATGCAGCAGGTTGTGGGAGTTTCTCATGTCTGGACTGAGATGCTCAGAAGGAAGAGGACTGTCAGTGATGCTCTCCTGTACAATGGTACCTGTCTAGCTTATGCTCTGATCAGTTTTCACACGAGCAAAAATTCTTCTGATCATGTCACTTCACCAAATACTCATTTTGTTCTGAGAAGAGACGTTAACTGTACTGGCAAAGCAGCTTTTGCAAATGTCTCCACTTGTGTCAGTTAGGTTTGACTGCTTTGCAGGCTGTTATTTTTATAGACCAGCCTGGAGAGAGAGTGTAGGTGTGATAATAACAGCTTTCATTTTAATAAAATGTAGTGACGTGTTTGTCGTCTTCTTGCTCTCTTTCTGGACAAGTATTACTTCACCAATGAATTAAGTGACTGTTAAGCTAATTAATGACTAATTAAATGACTGTTAGCTAATTAAGCTAATTTTTGGATGTCTATGGTGTCATTAGATATGTCTCATCTCACTACGCTGCTATTCATATGGGAAACTAATACAGTCCTATAGCTTTTTCTGATAGGTTACAAAAACAGTGCAACTCACTGCAAACCCTGTTTGGAGAACGAGAAGGGTGAGGGAAGAATGCTAAGGTGGTAGATATTGCTATATGAAACCATTAGGCGGGCTGGCTTAAAAGTAAAGCTTGGCATATCATAACTGTATTTCAAGAGGATGAGCAGGAGCATGGATTGACTGGGCCTTTTGTAGTATTATTTCTGATTTTACTAGTCTGGCATGTCTTTCAAAAGGAAGTGCTGCTGTTGTAAAGTGAGAGAGGGGAATCCATAGATCCATGATTGCATTGTTTGAGGAAGAGGATAAAATATTCCTATGGGGAGACCAGACATACTTTTAGTGAATTAATAAGAAAAGCAACCTTTCTACACGTTTATGCTTGGCTACTGAACAGTGCTTGTAGAGAGAAAATGGAGAGCTAGTTAACGTTTTTGTCCCACTTTTATTGACAATATAGTACCTGTAAGTAGTGGTTTAAAGTATTTAAATACTTAAATTTTTTTATTGCTTAAAAACTGGCTATGCTAATTTGAAATTGAAATCAACACAGCTAATGTCAATTAAAACAAGCAAGAGCTTCCAATTTCAATGAAATAATTACATTTTTAATTCTTTAACCAGGCAAACCAAAAGAAAACAGAAGGAAATTATTGGTGCTGGCATTGGATACGCTGCTAGCACTGCTTCAAAACAGAAGCAACATTAAAAATTAATACATAAAATAAAACTTTTTAAACTTGAAAGTATGAAGATAATAAATAACACTTCAAGATGTCCATTATCTCCAATTTGTTTTTTTTACAGTAAAGCTTATAAGTTCTCCTATTTCTGTACAGGAACATATCCTAAAACGTGACAAAGACTCAACCTTGGGTTGCCATTGGAAATGAAATGTATTTACTCCTTGGTATCTTAAGACAGCCACACATTTATTTGACTTTAAATGATCTTGAAGTGTTAGGAGTAGCATCTGTATTTGTGTTTGGATGCTCTTGTTCTCTGAAAGGCTATATTGCATGCAAGGTATTGAAACAAAAATGGCATTATATTCTTAAATACATAAATCTCTTAAATAAAGTTTTTCTTAATTCTTGGTTCCAGACTGTACTCGAGAGAGAAGTTTTATTTTGGTAATCTGAAAACAGATCTTTTTGCATCATGGCTACACAGTAATTTTAGAGACAATGCTACTTGTGTAAACTGTGGAGGCAAAAAATAGACTTCCAGTAGTCATAAGGCTTGTTTTTCATGGCTGTGTTGTTGCTCATAGGAAGGTTTGCAATTTGTTTAATTACAGCTTGCCGTGTAGACAGTGGAAAAAGTTACAACTTTTTTTTACCTGATGCTTCTTTTTATATACTTCGAAAGCTGACATCCCATATTTGACAGGAAAAGTGTTTGTTTGTTTTCTACACCTGCAGTTAAGAAGCAACTTCTTCAAGTAGTCACTATCTAGATTTACCACATTTAAAAGTGAATCATTTTAGCGCTTTTGACAGCATGCGTTTAACAGCACGCGTTGAGTGTAGCAAAGGGGGAGCAGCAAGTAGATGGAACAGTCCATCAGCAGCTGCCAAAACTGTACATTGGATTTAAGTCATAGCTATTAATCATTTCTTCTGTGAAAAGGAAAAAAATGCATCAAAAGCCTTTAGGGTGTTGGGAGGGGAAATTCCTTCCCTCTGCTAAGCAGAGAAATATACTTTATTTAGTCATATAGCAGCTTCTTAAGTTGTTTGAATTAGTGGAGTTTGCTTATGAGATGTTTCACTTTTATAAATTTCATTAATTGCAAATATACTAGCAAAGAGTTTTTCTGAAAATGCAACTGAGGCCATCAGAATTAATTTACTGTCTTTTAAACAAAGCTGCAAAGATTTAATCTATTAAATTCACTTTCTGTGTTTCCACAGAGGAGAAAGGGAAGACATGAACTAAAATTGCTTCTGCTGCTTCTTTCGGGTGTTGCAAGTTCACTTTCCCTCTGTTGCCATCTGAAATACTTTTTTTTTGTTTTTTTTAAGGCCCAAAAATTCATGCAATGGTTTGGGTTGGAGGGTACCTTTAAAGGTCATCTAGTCCAGCCGGGCAAAGAGCAAGGCCGTCTTCAACTAGGTCAGGTTGGCCAACCTGGCTTGGAATGTGTCCAGGGAAGGGTCATCTACCATTCCTCTGGACAATTGTACCAGTCATTCACTGGCCTTATCAGAAAAAACAATTTCTTCCTTATATCTAGAAGATAATTCTATAGTATTTCTAAGTTACAGATTTTGCAACACTTAAAATTACTGAGAACAACATCCTTTGCTTGTGTGCCATGGCTATCAAAGCATGAGTTTTGCCGAATTGAAAATAGAACTCTAGAAATGGGTGTGTTGGTGGAACCTGAAGAAAATGTTTTTGTTCAGATTTATATAAGCTACCCAGACCGCCTGACTTGCTCAGATTTAAAGGGATGTGTCTTGCAAAACCCCCGCAGTGAGTCACAAACATTTTTATCTCAGGAAACTTTGAATTTCCATTTCAGGAAGTGGAATATAACTAACCTTCTTTAAGACCAGAAATTCTTTAGATAATATGAAATTTTAATAGTGGATAATAAATGGCTGGTATTTTCAAGGCCAAGAATTAGTCAAGTGCAAGTCAATAATATTTATAAAATTTTCAAAATAATTTTTTCAATATGTTAAATGTTTTTCTAGATCACAGATACTAAAATAGTTGCAAAGCCTAGAGCTGGATATGGCTGTAGACAGTCTCTGTTTTTATTTCCTTCTTTAAATTTTGAATTAGAGATTTGGAACAGGGGTTTGAGTTATTAAAAAAACGTAATAAATGGCTTAGTATGCACCAGTATTTCTTACTTACGCTTGCATTGGTAAAAGCTGGACTTTCAGCCAGCATTGACTGAAAAGAAAAGGTACTTTTGGGTCCTGTAAGAAATGGCTGTCTCCCAGTAGTCATAAATGTCACTTCTCTTGCATCACGATTTGTAGAAATGCCTGTGCAGATCATGACTCCAGAAAGATTCCTGCTCCTCTGTGCTGCATAGCTGTTAAATAACATTCATGAGCTTAAGTATTTGCTTGAGTGCTACAAGGAGTGGTATTATTCCACATAATACAGATACCTGAATATTTTTCAAGCAAATTTTGCGGATAGAATACTAAATTGGCAGCAGCAAAATGAGAAGAAAGGTGCCATTCATTCAGTGAGACGTAGTTTTGTTAGGCATTGACAGAGGAAAACTCGCACGTATGTTCAGACTGAGAGAGGGAAGGATAGACCAAGTAAGAAGCTAGAAGGTGGAATCTTGGAGCTATTGGTAAAAGCAAACGAGCTCGTGAAAGATGAGGCATCTATTGGTGAATGATGCTACTGCTTGCTTTTGAAATGAGCAGGAGTGGTGCAGCCGAAACTTACTTGGCACTGCTGGCTTTTAAGGCCTTCTCAACCTTCCTCTATGGATTTCTTGTTTTGCTCTAATAAATCTTAATGAAGAAGAAAGAAATCTTAATGAAGAAGAATCCTAAATTAGTACTGAAGTGTGCAAGGAGGAATGTTGCTGGTATCTCTTTTGGTCCCAACCCTCCTCATGTTTTTCATGTTCTCTTCAGCAGTTATGCTGTCACGGATGGTAACTGATTGGCAGCTATGCTTTGCATATTGGACAAGTGAATGACAGCAGAGAAGAGGTCTGTGGCTTCGGGAGAGGCCTGGTTTGTATTGGGTGGAATATATGCAATTTTATGCTGGTATTTAAAATGCAGGATTTAATTGCAAGAAGTAATGCCAGCTCACTTGTGTAGCAAATAGGAAGGAAGTAAACATTGTAAAATAAGTATGCAAATATATTCTTGTGCTCTAGGCTTATTAACTTGCTATAATATCTTTATGGTACTGCCTAGTAATAGCAAAGTTATCAATCCTAGCAGTCTCCTTGAGATGGATTTTTTTGTGATACCTCCAGTGTCTGTACTCTTAAAGAAGCTAGAGAGTAATGTTGCGGGAGAAAAATTAGTAAAAGTTTAATATTAGAGTGTAATTTGATAACAAGTTAACACGTCTCAATGACAAAGGACTCTTTACCTGCAAAAGTGAAAGACTTGGCTCTGTCCTTGTTGATACTGACCTGATCCAAAAGGTCCTTTTTATGGCATCTTCCTCATATTTGATAGTTTAGGAGCCTTAGCTGAAACTTTTATGGTACTGAAATATTTTGTTGTATGTATTTCTTAGTTCTGTCATTTTCCCAGGTGCAGGACTTTCTAAGTAGAACCACCCTGGTAAAGAGAGCTCTTGAAATGCCAGTGTCTTTCTCCACTGGAAAGGCTATGCTGCATCCTACAAGTGCAGTGTTACAACCTTGGTACTCCTTATTTGCATGTTCAGAAGTATTTTAGATACATTGAAGTGGATAAATTCCCCTTCAATTTCTCTGTAAGACAAGCTTCAGGTTGACTTAAAACCTTTACTGGCTAATTAATTTGAAAAAAATAGACTAGAATTCTTTCTAAGTAGTTGTAGTAAGGCTTCCTGAGCTGTGTGGTGTGATTTTGCCACTGTATTAAACACAATATTGTTAGGGAAAAGGATGTGTGTACAGTTTTTGTTGGATAATTAAGTGAGGCTTAAAAAGATAGCCCTGTTTGGTCCTGACCTTGTGAATTCCTTTAGCTTGCAGTTCTGTTATTTTATTTGAGGTGTTGTAATGCTTGAACTTGGTGATAGGAACTATATACCTTGCTCAGATGTTTTCCTATAAAATAATAGTTCTTGAATATATACATTTTATATGTATTTGTTGGCATCTGCCATCTGTCACCTTAATCTCTGAGCTTGTCTTTGCCCAAAAACTGTCCTTTAAGGAGCGTGTTTTCCCTCTGCTTCCGTAGTCCTTTGTGGATGTTGTGGGCAATGACCTTCAAGTGTTTATAATAAGGTGTGTCAAGTCTGTAGCTTGATTTCATGGCCTTGTTTAATATGAAATGTTGTAAAAATAAATACTTGATTTTCACTGAGAGAGAAAGTGAGATATTTTACCTCAAACAAAATACCTATGTCGTGCATGCTGTCCAAGGGAACTTAAGAGTTCATTAAAGGTCATTAGTCAGATATCTTAACTTCTTGGCTTTTGTCGTCATGAATATATTTCCATGTTGCTGTGGCATGTCTAAAAATAGTGACTACATCCCCATATTTTTGTGCAGTTCCAAATAAAAATGCATCCTGTTGATCATATAAAAAATACCCAATGGATATCTACTTTAAAAAAAAATCAGTTTTGTTTTCTTTAAGATTTAGTGGGAGGTTCACCAAGGAGGAAGAGAGATGTTTGCAGATGGGAGCTCTTCAGTTTTTTAATAGTAAAGACCTGTCTTTCAAGAGGAATGAGTTCTTTTATTCTGTTCTTTCAGTTTAGTTCTTTAAGCCTCAGAATACTATACAATCTAAATGCCAAATGGAGAATAATTTAATGGAAGACACTTTCTTACAGTGTTTTCCTGTCTGAAAACAAATTAAAATGATGCCTGCTTGTCCTATCTGGGGGAGAAACCCAACAGTCAAGGACTTCAATGTGCTCTGACAAAATGCAGCTCATTACAGGAGTGTGGATATTCTAGGAGCTCTAACTTACTTTAGGGTGTGTTTATGTTCAGTCTTATGGCTTCATCTTGAATCATATAATTTTTTCAAACAACACAACTCTGCTTTTTCCCAAAGAATATACAATCCAAATAATGTCATTGTCAAGAACTGGTTACCAAATATCCATCATGATTTAGGAAGACTGGGGTGGTATGAGCGCTGGCAAAAGATGTAAACCTGAAACTGGAAAGCTGACTGTAGCATCCGGATGGGCACAGGTTTGTTATGTTATTAGGATTGTCCTGGAGTCTCAGAGTGTTGGAAAATAGTTGGTATGTGTTGTAGTGTGGTAAGGAAGGTGAAACAAACACTTGTAGCAATACATTTCAGTGTATCAAATGTATCATTTACATTATTCGAATTTCTGGCAGGGCTGTTGGAACAGCATGCATGAAGGAAAATGAATTTCTACAGAGTCAACCAAAAATGTCCACTAATTCCCGTCTCACTTGAATGAGTTGCTGCCAAAGATAGTTCTGCTGGTCTGTAACCCTTCCTGAAGGCAGCCTTCAAGGGCTCATCAGCCTCTCTTAGAGCTACTTGGCTTCTCACCTTCTCGTTGTAACCCTTTACCTGCTTTCACCCTCTGACTTTTAATGCTTGTTGTACGCTAGCTGATGGTCCTGGTAAGGTGTCCCTCAACCTCCTCATTCTGAGTTTGAACTTAAAGGAGGTATGAGTGAGGATTGACTTTTCTGGATGCTTCTCTGTTGTATTTGTGTAATTTAATGGGGAGAAGGAAGTAGGAGAAAGATGGTTGTGATGACTTGTGAGTTTTCTGGCCTGGAATTTGGAAAACGCTAGGGGGGGGAGTAGTGGACAAAGAAGTGCTTTTAGAATTAATGAAGAAGGGGAAGGAAGACAAATGGAATCAGAATGTTCAGAGAGCATATTTCTAAGGAAGTACTGCACAGAGAGGGTTTGCTGCAGAGGACATGGAACAGCAGGTGACTCACCAGCTGCTTGGTGGCACGAGGTGGCCGGGGCTGTGCTGCAGAGGCAGCCGGTGTGCATGTGCTTGTGGAGGATGTGCCTGCTGATGCTGTGGGCAATCTTTTTGGCGCTTAACTTCTCTGATTCAGTTTTACAGCACAGCTGCTGTGTGGGACCAGCTCCTGGGTGCAACTGTTGCTATATTTATGAAGCGCAAAGGCATAGGATTCATCTTTGACGGCGGCAAGGAAGGTTATAGATAATAAATGGTAATTGTTTGGTAATGAGAAAGATGTCACTTCCCAAATCTGCTTAAGCTATGCTTTTCTTGAAAGCAGTTGTAGTCTTTTGTTTGCTACAGCAAATGACTACTTTTACACAATGAAAAAAGGTGGTGAACAGAAATTATCCTAACACCCAATCAGTGTATTCAAGTATGGTCTCGTTCAGTTCCCCGAATGGATTTTGTCCTTATGTCTAAAGTGGCAGCTGATGAAGCTAGGAAGTTGTGGTACCACCAAACAGTAGCCTCCCAGAAAGTACAACAGCCCAGGTTTCTCCCTTCCTGCACCTCTTGGAGCTTTTGCCTGTAGCAGGAGTTGTTATTTTTAAGTTAACTAAACAAAAGCAATTGGGATTTTTCTGCCCATAGTGAAATCTGGGGAAAAAGAGGGGTAATATTTCTCTTTTAGAACTACTGATTCTGGGTAATGGGACTCATCACTCAGTAGCTATGCAAAGGATAAGCACTATGGTCTTAATGTCAATATTTTTAAAGCTGGGCTCACTGTGCATGCTATTTAATGCTGAAAAATGAGTTTAATACAGGAAATCCTGTTTGGGTGCTGCTGGGAGGATGGCAAAAGAATTTATTTCAGAAACAAACTTCTTTGGCAGAACCAACTGCTGTTTTGGAGCCTTATTGGCAGATATGGATAGCTCTGACTGTTAGGCTTTGGTTTTGTTTTTTTGGTTCTGTAGTTTCAAAAAAAAAAAATCTCTAGCTAGTAATATCTCTATATTTGTCAGGATCAGCTGGTGTCTGGACTTAGTGACTGACTCTGAATTATGTTCCCTCTACATTTCTCCCTTTGGATCTATAGACTCAGTGCTTATAACAAATCCAGGCTTTTATTAGCAGCTTAGTATTTTAAATATAACTTTATCTATACTAGCTTTTCTAATTTTGTAATTGTGTGCCTAGTCGCATTTGTAGGCACCGAACTTTGAATTTACAGATCCATTTCTCCTTTCTTCTTTCAAAGGAACCTTTTTGTAGCTCAACAGAGCAAACATCTTGGCAATGTTTTTCAAACTGTGTAACTGCTGTGGAGCATGAGAACTAGAGAGCTGAGGAAATAAAGTTGCTGTTTTCCTAACTGTCCTTTATTTTCTCCTTCACTCTTTTCTTATGAATAAAAGGACCAAATTGAAACCTTAATTGACAGCAAATATATTCAACAGGGAAAAAAAAAAGGATAAATTGGGGAAGTAATTCTTTCACCTTCCAAGAAAATATTGAGGGTTTTCATGTAGTGTTGAGAGATGGGTTTATTAAATGCTGAATAGTGCTGGAGTTACTTGTAAGACAACCCTGCTTTTCTGTGATCTTAGGTGCTTATCAAAAAGGATACAAGTACGTTAAGTTGGTTTTGGTTTAGCTGTGGTTGAACAAATGTTTTTAAGTAATATTTTAACTCAAGTTTATGAATAAATTGATATTTCTGTGACTTGTTCAGAAAGTTGTTACGTGGGCGGCTTATTTTGTTCTCAATAGTGGAGGCCTGCATAGATACTTTTCCTGATCCATTCCTCTCTCATCTTTTAAGATAGCTTAATGCACACTGAAGATGCTCAGCTAGGAAATAAGAGTTTAACACAACTGCAACCATTCTAAATTCTTCTGAGTCACTTTGAATAGCCCAGGGCTGGTGGGAGGAGGAGAGAAAGTTGGAGAAACAATACTTTGTACCACCCAAATTGAGCAATAAGCTATCACTGCATGTGGTTTCTGAGAAATCGAAAATTGTTGGTCCCCAGAAGATGAGCTTTAATTATACCCTCTGAAATGTTGCTTGCCCTTATTTATTTTCTCAAAATTCTGGTCAAAGTTTTCTGTCCAGTTTTATTCCAACTTTTGAACTCCTTTCACAAATGCAACTGGACTTTTATATTAAATGTCCTACAGAATTGGTGTTAGTTCAGAGTTGCAGAATATATGCGTGGCACAAAGAGTGAATCTTGACACTGGCAGCTGATGAACAGTGGGAAAAAAAGGGCATTTTAAACTCAAAGTATCCTCATCAGAAGAATCTTGTAATAGAAATTAAGTGGAAGTGGAAAAACCCCACTTACAGACATTAGATCTATGGCATGCAGTGAAGTTTTTGCTTCTCTTTCAACTGTTTTAATTCAGTAGTCACTGCAGTCTGTGCAACTCTGGTTTTGCTGACAACATCAGGTAGGCATGTTTATTATGGTAGGGTGTTTTGAAAACTTTAATGGCAAGAAGAGTTCATTCACCTATTTGTAACTCATGGCATTTGGGGTGTGGGTGAAGGCTGAAAAAGGACTCCGTCTCAGAGGTATGCAAGAACTACAATTTCTCTGTTTCAGTTCATGGAAGAAAATGATCTATGGTTAATCATGTCACCTTCCTCCTTCTCATCATGGTGCCAAAAGATAGGAAGGATAATTGGGAAGGATGTGTGCCAGAGCTGAGATGAGTATCTAAGATAGATTCAAGGGAACTCAACTTACTGGTTTGAGAATCCTGAAACCAATTACTGTGCCTGGGCTGGTACTAAAGAATGAGGAACTGGGGATACCTCTCTCCTTAGTAGTATTAAATTCATAATTGTCAAATTGATACCTGAGTGTAATCCCAAGTGTCTGTCAGTCATCTGCATGCCCTGTTTCTTAAGCTGAAAACAAGCGGCTTAGCTTGGGACAGACCCGGGGCGGGCACTGGAGAGGAGTGAGTGATACCACTCAGCCGCAGGCAGTATTATTACCCTCGGTGAGTTACACAAACTTCCTACCTAATCGCTTAAACTATGTTACTATTCCAAACTGTAAAGTATGCAGTATAAACCTTTACCTATTAAACTCCCCTGAGCAAGGCAGGGCACCATTCTGCATGCTAATAGTAGTAATAGTAGGAAATGAATGACTTAATTTCCCTCTCTTCTGCTGACAAATTGCTCTTCAAATTGACATTGAGTTTGAATGAAAAAGTTTTGTTTTTTAAAACTTTTAAATAAGTCTTCCCAATACTACAAATAGTTGAATACACTGTGCTTACTACTCTTTGACTTGGTAAAATGCTTGTGCTTGGTCACATGCTCTCTTTGTTCCTTTTTATTTTACGATGAGGATAACCATAATCATAAAAGCTAAACATTCTAATTATTGAGGTAATAAATAGTTAAAGTAGCTGTAGTCCAATGATGCAAGCCACTGTACCATCTCCTACAGGTGTTTTCTCGTAAAGGGCAGATGGCTGATATGTTACTGACTCCTCAGGGACAGCAAATTAAGAGAAGGCAGATATATTTACTGCGTCTAGATAATATATTTAACTCCATATAATTTCATTCTTTTAAAGGTTTTTCCATGTTTCTGTCCTTGACAGAAACCTTTGTGTAATCTTTATTAAAAGCAAAATGAAGAAAAAGTACAGAATTTTGATCTTGCTGTTCAAGTTACAAGCCTTTAGGAGGAATTATGTGGGTGAGCATGTATAAATTATAATAGTTTATATATGGAATTTGTAGTATAACTATTACCAAATCTAAGCAATCAAAAATCATGTGGTGGGCCTCAACTGATAAACTGGTTGATTAATAAAATGAGCAAAGAGTTTATTTTGTTTTTCTACATGATACACTTGAGCCTTGTTTTAGGACAGACATAGAGGCCACTGGGTGACTGAATCCATCTTTTGCAGTATCAGACTGCTATGCAGCAGAGCATTTCCTAAATTGTTTGTATTTCTTTCCTAATTCCCATTGCAGTGGTGCTTGTGTTACTAGGTCAGCTTTGTCTTTTAATAGCCTTGTGTATATTCTAGTTAACTTTATTTCTAGAGAGCTGCCATTGCCTGTGACCTCTTCTGTGTTTTACCATAGCCAGCATTTTGGGAATACTCTCTTGCAGAACAGACTCTTCTCTACAGCTCTCCTGGTTTTGAATTAATCTGAAGGAAATGACTAGATGGGATCTCGAGAGCAATTTGTAGAAAGGCTCAAATAATTTTGCTGTTACCATAGTATTTACTTTTCTCATGGCTACATTATGGGGTCTCAAAACTGTTCATGTTATCAAATAGTAAAAAAGGTACTTTTTTATTAGTTCAAAAATGCCTTTGCATCATGTATGACTGGTTTTTAAAATACTTTCATTTGTCATAGGCATAATGTGAAAAAAAGTTTAATAATGAAAAGATTACAGTAATACCTTTCTGTACTACTTTGCTGTATTCCCTTTTAACTAAATATTTGGATTTTGTGTTTGTTGTAACTTGTTATGTTCTCCATGTTTACAAGTGTTCTATGTGGCACTACAGTGGTAGTGGTGTTCTATGTGGTGTTTGTTAGAACCATCTGTCTTTCTGGATCCTGTCTAACAAAGCAACAAAAACCACATAACCAAATGTAACTAAAAATGTGGGTTTGGGTATATTGCTACCTATGTGTTTAATGACTTCTATTTTTCCCTGTGACCTCTACACTTAGTCAAAGCCCCGATATTCTTGGATATGATATAATAGTTGACAAGACCGTTTTCTTACGTGTCATGTTTCAGTGAAGCTACTGCAGATGCTCTGTACCCTGTATGTGCCCATCACTTGACAGGCCCACTGAAAGCCTGAGCATGGGTGAACTTGGGCTTGATCAACCCCTCACATTTAGAACAACAATCTTTATCTTTTGTGTCTTTAGCTTTTGTTTTGCATCTAGTAGTTTACACTTCTGTATCTTTTTTTTTTTCCTGCTAATGACTGTTGTTTTGCCTCTCGTATCATCCAGTGTTGTGTTTTGTTCATGGCTATTAGTAAAGATGTAAATAAGATGACATCTAATCTCCCATTAGACATTTTGGAACAGCCCTGTTGCACCCTCAGCAGATTTGCAGATGACACTGAGCTGAGTGGTGCAGTTGACACACCTGAAGCATGGGATGCCATCCAGAGGGACCTGGACCAGCTCAAGAAGTGGGTCTGTGGGAACATTGTGAGGTTTAATAGATCCAAGGTGCTGCAGCTGGGTTGGCAAAACCCCCAATATCACCACAGGCTGGGGATCAACAGATCAGAGCAGTCCTGCCAAGGAGGGCTTGAGGATGCTAGAGGGAGAGAGGCTGAACATGACCCAGCCATGGGCACTCCCAGCACAGAAAGCCAAACGTGTCCTGGGCTGCATCCAAAGCAGTGTGGGCAGCAGGGCCGGGGGGGGGATTCTGCCCCTCTGCTCTGCCCTGGTGAGACCACACCTGCAGGGCTGCATCAGCTCTGGGGTCCCAGCACAGGAAGGACATGGACCTGTTGGAGTGAGTCCAGAGGAGCCCACCAAGTTGATTAGAGGGATGGAGCACCTCTGCTGTGAGGAAGAGCTGAGAAAGTTGAGACTGTTCATCTTGAAAAAGAGGAGGATTCAGGATGACCGGATTGCAGCCTTCCAGTACTTGAAGGGAGCCTACCAAAAAAGATGGAGAGAGACTATTTACAAGTGCATGTAGTGACGAGACAAGGGGGAATGACTTCAAACTGACAGTAGGTTTAGATTAGATATTAGGAAAAAATACTTTACTGTGAGAGTGGTGAGGCACTGAAACAGGTTGCCAGAGAAGTTATGGGTGCCCCATCCCTGGAAGTGTTCAAGGGCGGGTTGGATGGAGCTGGCCTCGTGAAAGATGTTCCTGTCCACGGCAGAAGGATTGGATCTAGATGTTAAGGTCCCTTTCATCTGCAAACCATTCTGTGAGTCTATGATTCTTTCTTTACTGTCTACTAAGGTGCTTGAAGAAGCTTTGGATGTTCAGTTTGCTTTGCAATTTTCAGCTTTATTTGATTTATGATGATACTACTTTCTGTCACATCCAGTTGATAAAATGTGGCTGCTGTTATGGAGCTGCTTATGCAAAGAAAGAGAGGAGATGAGTTCTTGGGAGTGTGAGAAAGTAGTAAAGATACATTTTTCAAAAATATCTGTCAAGATTTCTCGTCACACTGGTATAGCAGGATGAGTTCTGAAACTGCATTGGTAATATCTGAGCACTGAAACATCTGCAGATGGATGTAAACACATGCTGTCTGAAAGTAAAGAGATTTTGCCAAAATAGGGATGTGAAAGCCACGTGTCTCATGTTCTTGGTCTCCAATATACTCCTTCCGTTCTTTTGAGGGATAAATAAATGATCAAGTTGCATCTATGTATGCCTTGGGTAATTGTAGATCAAATTTTTGAGCAGGCTGCATTGATTCTATCAGGTTTTTTTTTCCAAACTATTGTTATCTAGAACATATAGGCAAACTGTTACATAGGAAATGCTGTAGGCTAAGTACTGGTGATGCCAGATAAGGAGAAAAGTGTAGACTTGTTCACACAATTATGTGTAAAATGACTTATTTACTTTTTTCCCAGTTCACCTGGTAATTGTAAAATGAACAACAATATAAGAGTTGCTTGTTAAAATTACGGTTATTCTTAAAGCAATTAAAGAATGTTCAAGCACTTCATATGGAAGATAATGAAGCTAATTTCATTTAATAAAATGAATGTAGTGTATCTGTAATTTTTACAGTTCTAGTTTGAGTGCGAAACCTTGAATTAGTTGAGCAAGAAGATTTCCTTCTTATGGAGGATGTTAAACACTGTTGTCAAACCATTTCTCAGAGTGTGCTCCTACAAAATAACAATAAGTCTTAAATCCCAACATTTTGCACTTGCAAGTCTGTGTGACTAGTGGGAAAATTTAAATTTGAAGATCTACAAAAGTCCATTCAGGAGATAATTCCTTTTCAGCTCAAACAAAATTGTTTTCATAGACAACGAAAGAAAGAGGCATTTTTTTGTTCTCATTCTGCAACAGCAAGTTTTCATTTTCATCTCAAGAGACAATAACTATTCAGTGTGCAGCTATTGTAAAATGATAACTGTGCAGAAAATATAGAAATTGCAAATGCTTATTCATTGTCCACAAATACAGTGAAAGGTTATAGGGCTAGTAATCATCTGTATACTCTCTGCATCATTTCAGCGTTCAAATCTCAGATACAAGTATAAAGTAAATTTGACCTTAAATGTTGGTGCTATTTGTGAAACAATGAATTAGTATGTGACTTTTTCTAAAGCAGAATCAATAAAAATATATAAATGCAAAAGGCTACATAAACATTTGTGTAGCAAGTCCTTGAGGGCTGGGAGCTGTGCAGAGGAGAGGAGGAAGGAAAGCTCCTTTAATTTGCTGGTACTGTGCTACCTTTGGGAAATAAAAAAGGTAGGGAGAACAGTATAGTTCATGATCTTTGATAATGCTGTCTTTGCTGTGGCGGAAGTGCTCAGAGGGGTTGTAGTGCTATAGCTGTTCTTCCCCAGAGTTTGTTCTGCTGGGAAGAAGGTGATATTTCCTTATGCAGTAAGGAAGGTACTTCCCTTTGCCCCCGTGCCTTTGTGTTTGTGCTGCAGCTGACTTGCTCCAATTATGCTCTGTATTTTAAGTGGCTATTACAGCGCTGCTTTCTTTTGGCAGTAGCTCATACATAACAAAGCGTGTATACGATATATGGCTTTGCCTGTTTTATGCTTATAGTGGTTGGAGTAGGAAAAAAACAGCTTGAGGAGGTGGAGGAGTTGCTTTGGACTGGAACTCAAGAAATACCTACATTACAATCTGCCCAGAAGTCACATGGCAGCTATAGATTTGGAAAGCCTGAAATATTTCTTTCTAATGAGAATGTTGCATGGCATTGTTACAGGGAGCAGTCTTACAAAAGGGCTTCTAGATACACAGTTCAGTCGTGTTGTCAGTGGTACCTAATTCAGATCATGAATTTAGTGCTGCAGTAGCTTCTCTGCTATTCAGTTAAAGTATACCCACCATACTATTGCTGTATTTTGAGCATATGCTAAAGAAATAATATTTTTTTTCCCTTTGGTCTAATACAACTTCTGTTGACTTGATCTGAAACCAGAAAAATACCTCTTTGGTTTTTTTTGGTGGATGACATTTCATGAGCTTTGTAGTGTTCTTTGTTTACTATAGCATCCTTTTTTAATTGGCAAAATGTGTGCGATGGGCAGTTGGGAAAACAAGCAAACAATATCACTAAAGAACGCATTTTCGAAACCTCGTCTAGGGCTTTTTCCAAAAACAGGAATGTTTTTTTTCTTCTGGAAGGAGTGGCAAATAAATATTATGTTTAGATAACTTTCTAATGTAAAGGCTTTTAATGTATTGTTGTAAAAGTTAATGTTTATCTGCAAGCTGTCTAGCTGATGAGCTTGTACAGCTACTGTATACTGTTGATATATCTGCAAGCTATGAAAGTAATTGAAATCCTTTAATTGATACGCCAATGTTATTGTTTTCAAGAAGAATTGGAAAAATATACTGCTTTCTGAAAAATATGAGAAATAATTCTGTGTTGTATGATATGCATATAGCATGCCATCTTAAAAGCCAGTGAGTGGCTCAGCCTGTTTTCAAATGGGATTTTTTTATGATGGTTCCAGATGTTTGTAGATCGTGTGATTCAACACTAAAAGGATTTTTCAAAGGGATGTAGCTGTGACTAAAAGGGCAGTAGATCATCAGTAATCTGTGGCTGTGTGAATTGGTGCAGACTTTAATTTTGAATCTAGGCTTGTTCCTCTGTTTCAACTTTTGTCGGAGGGGTGAGTATGTGTGCAGGTAGCGCAACTTGCTGTTAACAGCCTTTAATGCTTTTCTTTAATAAAAAACGAGCAAGTCAGCTATCTGAAGGATAGTGTAAAGCATTTGGTGAATACCAATATCGCTTTGTTACTGTTGATGGAAGTCATTCTTCTGCTAAACGCAGTCCCTAATTGATGCTGGAAGCTTCTGGCACTACTGAGCATAAAAATAGGGGTTTCCCGCTAGCAAGCACAAAAGAGAAAGTTTCTGCCAACATAATGCGTGTAAACTTTTGAGATTAAAAAACAACACAGAATTGTGTTCAGAGCTGTTGTTCCTATATTTATAATGAATTCACTAAATTATGAGCAGATTCTGGGTCTGTTGGGTTGTGCTTTTTACTCAGTCAGAATTGCTTACAGTTTTCATTCTGACTGCAACCCTTGTTTCCGCCTCAAATGCTTCTGAAAATTCTTCTCCCTAACCCTATTTTTAGTTGATTTTTTTTCTTGCTGCCCTCACCATGTTTCTGAGGGCATGCCTACCTTTCAAATCCATGAAGAAAACCCAAAACTTAATTCAAATTTGCCACAGTGGTATGAAGCTTGGTACAGAAAAACCACCAAAGGTTGTATATGGCTTGTCAGGAAAATGTTTATCTGTCTTCCTTATATACATACAGGAAGATACATCATATATATCTTAAATTTAAGCTGTATGAGAAGGTGCAGTATTTTTTAGCTCAGCTGTCCCTCAGTTTGGAGCCAGCCTGGAATTTAAGGGGTGAGGTTTCTCTGTAGGCTTAGGGTGCACTCCTACCTGGCTGGTAGGAGCTGCTGGGAAGAGGGAGCTAGAAGACATCTTGGCAGGGTGTAGGAGTTTTTTAAGGAATGTTGCTACTCTTGCAAAGCAGAACTCTTTTGTCACCAACAACTTCAGGGTATCACATGGAGCAGCCAAATTCCAGTGGTGAGTGTACTATAGCCAGTGCAGTACTGTTACCTTAATACAGTTTCTCAAAAAAACCTTAAATTCTACTTTTATAAATTAAAGGTACTGATGAAATGTCTAAGTAATTCTAATGTAATTTATGATAGTGCTAATTTGGATTAATGGGCAGGATGGCTTAATGTAATTGGCGTCATCGCAAGAAAAGGTACATCAGAGAGGAAGTTTTTGACAATGGATCAGTGAAGTTTTATTATCTGATAAGGGGAGGAAGTGGCTTTCTCATTTTTCCGCCATCTTTCTTTGTGAATCCTGTACTACTTATGACCCTGGGATCCATCCTTGTCTCCTTGAGATGCTTCACAATGATATTTCACAAACCAGTACTGAAAGCACTTGGATTTCCTTGCCCTTCCTTACTCTTGCCTCCCTTGTTCTTTCTGTCACTCAGGAGTGAGCTTAAAGTACTGAGTACCTGCGGATTGGATTGGAGTGTGATGTGTGTTAAACTCATCCTAAACTCATGTTCCTAATAAAATGTTCCTGAACTGCCATCTCAGTTGATACAGGCCGTTACACTATGCTGCTTCTGTGTCCTCCTTGAAAATCTGAGGTATGACTGAAATACAAGTCAGTATGTACAGATAGGCCATTAACTGCAAAAATCTTAATGAAAGCTCAGATTTGCATTTTCCCACAGGTGTTTTTAAAGTATAACTGGATGTGCAATATATGACAGCTCCATAGTCTCATAAATTATTATTAAAATACAAAGCTAGTTCCACTGTTCAGTGGTTTCTGTCGTTACAGTTCAGGTTTGTCTTATGTCAAGAACCTGGAGAATATTAGAGGTGACTTGTATAAACTATTGCATTTCTCTTCTGTTCACCTTTTTGGTCCTTTTTTTTTTTTTTAAGATAGTGGTCCTCTCAATTCAAAGAAAGGAAAAAATACACCTTGACCCTTACTTCTAATCTTCTCATGTAACCGAGGGACTGCTGAAACAATAGACGTTACATCTGATACAACATCTTATTTATAGGTGGAAGCAGCTGCATCCTCTGTCTTTGCCTGCAAGAAGACCTATTGTTTTCAAGTCTCCTAGCTAATGAGACTGTGGGAAAATGAAGGCCTACCATAAAAGCACTGTTAAAGATAATTATTTAACACAAAAAGGAATGGAAGATGTGGCTGTTGCAACTGGCTCCTAAACTTGAGCTAGGTGTATATGAAGAAGTGATCTGTGCTGACAGTGTAAGCTATAGGATATTGAGTTTACTCATGGATTCTTACATCATATTTAGCAGTTGACACATTACAAATACCAATTTCCACCGGCCTGCAACTTCTGACATTCTGAGGCCTGAATGTTGAATAAGTTCAGTTTCTAGGGGAAAATCCCTGCCCTGTTACACTCCTTTGCCACTTGAACCCATTCTTCCTTCCACACTCCTCCCCCAGGTGAGTTATCTGCTGGGTTGTTAGTCCCTCTGTTGGATGCCCTAGATGGCAGGAATGACTTCTGTCTTCATGGGAGATGGGAGAGTGCTCCCAGGCTGAGCAAAGTGTCCGAGCTTCATTGTAGGTCCTTGGAAGTCTGTGGATGAGCAGCCAGATCTTTTTCTGTCCCATTTCAGTCAGGTGTTCAGTGGTGTCAGCATAGTCTGTGAAGCACAAAATGCAGCTCAGTGCAGCGTGTTCTCCCCTCACATAGCTCATGCTCTTAGGCGCTGTAAGGTGTTTCTCAGATGGTTCATGCTGTGCAAATAAAAAAAAAATATGAATTGCTCAATGTAACTATAGGATGACAGGAGCATTAGGAGTGAGTGTTTATTTCTTTACTTGCAAACTCAACTGACAACAGTGCTAGGTTGGTTCAAGGTCTTTTTTTTGTGAAATATTCTTTTTTTAAAGCCTTTGAGATATGTGCAAGTGGAAGTCTCTGACTAAATGATTAAGTGTGGAAAGATCAAGCAACATAGAGGAACTCTGGTGTCTTCTGTAGCATACATGCATCTTACAGCCAGTTTGTCTTTTGAAAGCTATCTGTCCTGGTGTAAGCGATAAAATTTGCTTAATTCTTTGGTGAGGTGACTGAATGTTTTTAAGCCATCTGCAAGAAAAACAACAAAGACTCCGACAGCCCTTGAGATTTCTAGTTTGAATTGTCTTGTTCCAGGTTCTGGGTTGAGTTTCACTGTACCACCTTTCTTTGAACTGGGATTTGAAAGACTGATATGTGATGGTTGCTTGCAGGCAATCATCCAGTCTGGGTACCTCAGAGCCTTCTCTTGGTTCAGCTAACTTGATCTGATAAGTGTTTTTAAAAAGTTAAATTTTATATTAATTTTATTTATATATCTATATCTTAGTAAGTTTATGTTCTAGATCTGACTTTTTTTTTTTCTTTCCTTATAAAGCTTTTTTTTTTCTTTCGTTATAAAGTTATAAACATTTTTGGAAGAGAATCCGATTTCTGAATTGCAGAATATATTGAATAGATAATTTCTTACAATTAGAGTTTTAGACTTTTTTTTCCTATTGGCAATGAAATTTTGGCTTTATTCTACTGATTGTTTATGCTGTTTAGTACTGATGGTTATGCTGTTCCAACACAGAGTATTTTTTTTTATGGGAAGCAGGGTGGGAGTTGGGTAAGGCCGGTTTTTTTTTTTGTTTTTTTGCGTTTAGCATCCATTCTTATACTTTAAAGGTAATTAAAAACAAAGGACTTATTTCACTGGTCAGCTTGTTACTTGGCTTATGTTGTAGTGTTTATAGTAATTTTGGCTCTTGATTTATTTAATCTAGAGAGTTTTGTTTGTTGAGTTAGATGTTTTAAATGGAAGTCATAAAGGTAATATCTCTTTATTCTGGAATGTAGTTTTAGTTTTATAAGAAGTCATTATTAGGGAGATGTTTTGCAGTGTTTAGGTCTCTTGACCCTTATCTTGTTGAAAATCTAGCTTCAGTAATCTTAGTATTAGACTGCTTTGTAGCACAGATTTCTTTGGTAAATAGATTAATCTCTGGGTCTTGTGACTATTAATCTTGCTCTGCTGCTTAGGTTTGTTGAGGGATTTCCAGTAATTAGGACATCTTTGTGCTTGGTCTCAAAACAGTTACTGTTTTTTGCTGGTGTTGTAATGGTGAAGTGGGAAACAACCAGATGTATTATTTGGTTACTTTTGCTTTTCTTGTTGCATAAAAGGCTTATAAGTATCTACGTAGTTTTTTCAAGATACTAACCTGAGACTGAACCTTCTAAAACCATATTAACTGCAGGGTTCAGTGTTGAAATGTTCATGTAGGAGACATTAAAAGAAATAATACAGACTTCGTTTAAAAAGTGCAGGGACTTCATTGCATATTCTGACACTTCACTGTGGTTGCTTGTAAACTGTGAGCTACAGCGAGGCTAAATCAAGAACTTTAATAATGTCAATATGTATTTCTACAGTAACGCGATTCTTGTTGAATGGTGGCTAGGAGTTCAGACAATCACATGGTCTCTTCTTGCTGAGAGCTTATACTTATCAAAAGTGCTTTCTTTGATTTGCCCCCTCATGCCTTTTATTAATACAATGTTCTGGAGAAAAGTGTTGACACCAGGGGCAGTGGAATACTTCTCATTTGGAAATCTTGGGTGTGTTTTATTGCAAGACTATGTCAGTATATTGCTTTCAATTATTGAATTTTCAGCATTTTACCATTGCTTCAGACTACTTTAGGGTGCTTTTCAGTATCAGGTGAATAGAAAATAGTAGAAAAGTTGTGTGATGCTTCTTGGTAAGGATTATTTTGTTCGTTGTGTAAATGGTCCACCCGTAACCCTTTTTCCATATGTGGTGCATGTTGTTGTTTTCAGTAGAGCACGCACTCATCAACAAAGCACTTTCCGGGAGTTAAGTTGGATTTACATTGGCTATCTCAGTGTTGTGAGGGAATTCTGAGATTTTCCTCTGCTGGCTTGAGGTCAGAAATAAAACTTATTCTTGGTAATAGTCGTATTAAGGATTCAAATAGCAGGCTGCTCAAGTGAATGAAAAGCTATTAACCAGAAGGGCAGTGAGAGCATTTTTTGTTATTTTAATTTACTTAAGAGAATGAGATTACAGCCAGAAAATTGTCTTGTCAGACAGCCAGATACTGACTTCCTGGTCTTCCATTGCCAAATGCTCCAGCTTCTTCAGCCCCTACCCCTGAGCCCTCTGCCAGCTTGCCATGAGAGCCAACAGTAAGAGCTTTAGCTAGTCCTTTTATTGTTTGTTGGGCAAAATGTTACCTATTAGAGATCTAAGCATTGCTTTTTTTATAAGATCTGAGAATTTGGGTAAGCTGTGTTTACTTAAAAACTAGCAAATCTCCATTTTTCTTGAGGTTACCTTTTATTTGTAACATACAAAAGTATTCATAACTTGAAGGCAAGTAGAATGCTCTGATTTGCTAACATAAAACTCACTTTTAGTTACTGGACTAAGGAAACCTCTGTATTAAATATTAACTTTAATTTAGAAAACCTGGAAAAGCTGATCTTTTGTTTCAGGTCATTTGTGTTGGTATGAAGTACTTTATGGGTTTGGGTTTTATTAATATTTAAAGAGTTATTCTGTGAGTTTAAGAATCTGTGTAAAAATTTGTGTTTTCAAGTTTTTGATGTTCCCAACTTGTGCATCCTTGTGATTCTCAGCCCTTAAGGTTGTTGCTTCCAGTATATTTGAATTTCTTCATTATTCCTCTCTGTTGTAAATCTCCCATGCTGTTAAATAAATTTGAAGCTAGCTAGTGGACTTGTAATTGACAAAAATTGAGATATATACAGGATGTATACAAAAGCCTTCTTTCTTTGATGAAAAGAATAAATATGTTGTAATAAAAGATGAGGTCCTTGGTTCACTTTTTTGATATGTACTATTGAAAGACTGGTTTGTTAGTAACTTTAGCTCTTACTGTCTCATTTCTCTGAATTATATTCTGACTTTTTGGATCAGGACTGCAAGTTTCATCAGTTCCTGTAAAGCTGTTAGCATAGTACTCTTTTTTTCTTGTCAACATCTAAAGTTAAGCTTAAACTCGGGTTTTCTTTGCTGATAAAGCAAAATTGCTTCTGCAAAAGGTTTTTTTTTTTTTTTTCAAGATTTTGTATGTATAAGTGTATGAAGAAGAGAATTATGAGGAACTTTTGACAAGTCTCTCAAATCAGATGTGCTGCAACTCCACTAGTTTATTACTGTGACTTGTGCTTATTTCTTTGGTTATGTCTCTGGATCAGTATTTGTTTCTCTTCCCATGTCCCTCGGGAATTCCAAATCACTTGCAGTAAAAATAAGACCAGCTGGCCATAGATAAATTCCCAGAGACCATACCAATGCCACAAGGTCATCAGCTATTGCCAAAGCTTCAGGAGGAGAAATGCCTAAGGATCTATTGTTACAACACTGCTTCTCAGAAAGTCCTTTATTCCACTGTTTAAAACATCAAGATGATGTAGTTAATTCCCCTTAATATCTTTGAAGTAACTCCAGAAAACTAATACCAGAAAGTACAGAACGAAGTAAGCTGTAGGCTTTCTTACAAGCAGCCTGAGCCTAGCATTGTCCTGTCACCTCCCTGTGCCCTCACAGTTGTGACCATTCCCCCAAATGCCAAAGGAGCACCCTGCCCGACACCTTCACCAGCCCCCTGGTACAGTAAGGGATATCTTGTTGACCCTGACTGCCTGGAATTATCAGCTGGTCCCCTAAAGGGCAAATGGTCTTTTCATACACTTTTGTGGCTAACTGTGCTCCATGTGTGACTGTAACCTTAACCTCGTAAATAGCTAACCTCAAATAGCCACCCTCTTACTTCTTACTCAGCTGGTACCTTCTGTAAGCTCACAGTGCAAGTTAATAATTTCAGAGATTATGTGTTCTTGCATTAAAGCTTGAGCTTTGAGTCGTCACGTGCTGTGAGAAAGAAAATCAAAATAACCTTGGAAGGAAACCACTCTGTAATTTAAGGTTAGAAATCTATGACTTCTTCATATACTAAAATGAAAATGTAGTATTTCAATGATTAACCCCCTCCTCAAAAAACCCCCCAAAACACAAACCAAGGCATTTGCTGTTCTTAAAAAAAAAAAAAAAAAACAAGAAAAGAAAAAAAAGAAGCACAAAGGGAGGGAAGTGCAAGTCAATGGCAAAAAAAGTGCAGATCTTGACCCCTGGGTTAGACAACTGTGCAGAGCTAGCTAAATCATGACTGTAACTCTGGGAAATCTCCTCTGGCAAAACTTGCTATTGAAACTGGAGGAGCAACTGTCTCTGTCTGTCAGCGTGGTCTTTCATCTGTACAGTACCCACCCGAGCAGAGCTGGCAGAAGAGAGCACATAATACATGTGCTGCATCAGTACATAGCTTGCAATCGTCAGGCTGTCTCTGGGAGGTTGCAAAAAGGTCTTCCCAATCCTCCAGGGCAGAATTTTAATTTAGCTGGGCACTCGTGAGTGCAGGTTCCCCCAAACTGCATGCAAGGCAGGTTTTGTGCCAGCGCGTGCACTAAATGTAAGTGAGCAAATAGTATTTGGCCAAAGTGGAGTCAAAATGCAGATAGCTTAAATTTGTTACTTGTGACAGTGATCCACAGGCAAATCTTGCCTTAGTTTCAGTCCATTCAGCAGTGGGAGGATAAATGTAAAGCATAAGCAGTGCAGTCTTGGTGCAGTCAAAGTACAGAAGGGAAGGAATCACGGAATATTTTGAGTTGGAAGGGACTCACAAGGATCATCGAGTCCAACTCTTAAGTGAATGGCTCATATGGGGATCAAACTCATAACCTTTGCGTTATTAGCACCATGCTCTAACCAGCTGAGCTAACTGAAGCTGCAGAGTTCCCTATTTGAGAACAGACATAAAGTATTTACAAAATTTACAAGAAAATTATTGCATTGCTGGTTGTTTTGATGGACACATCCAGCTTATGCGCTTGTTGTAGGGCTCCTGGCTGCTTTTTGTACCTTCACAAATGCCAAAAAGCTTTAGTTAAAAGCACAGCTGGAAACTCTGTAGAACTTTTACCAGATTTTGCAGGATTTGGCTCACCATTAAATGTGTGGGGTCTTGGAGCTGCTGCTGGATTCATTCAGAGTTTTTCTAGTATCTGAGACTGCCAAGAGAGGTGACAAGTTCTTTCCTCCCTTGGTAGTTTTTTTAGGGCTGTTTTCCCTCTAGCAGCTGCTTTGAGACCTCTAATTCATTTCTATGCTGACCATCAGCTCTGTGTCTGCCTGTTAGGGCTAAATGCTAGAATTAGTGAAACTACAGAAGGGAATGCACTGGAAATATAATGAATTCATTTCTTTGAATTAAGAATGAGGAAAAAGCAAATGGTAGATGTATTTGCCAGTCTACAGTGATTGATAGTTTCATGAAGGAGCAAAAAACCTCACATCTTTCTGAAAAAGTCAAACTTTTGAAATGGGTTAAGAATGCTAGTGAGAGAGGTAAGGCAGAGGGGCTGATGTGACAAAGTAAAACCTTATTTTGTCAGAAGCTCTCAGCTGTAGTGCATGGATCTTGTATGGAGAAACAATGCCTTTATAATCTGAAAACACTTGTTTGTATTGTGCTGTGGATGAAAAGTTTGTAGTCTGCTGTTTCTTGAACTAGATAATTTGTCTGAGACTGCTGACCACTTGCAGATAAATAGATAAAATCTGACAGACAAGCTGCCTCCTTTATGTGTGACACTAGAAATAGTAATCACAATCTGTGTTAAGTCTAACTGAGAATGTTGTCTTCAAAGGAAAAAGTCTTAACACTTACAGGCTTCCCTGTCAGTTTACATGTGCTGTGATGATTTTTCAAAGAGATGTCGGGTCCTGCAGGATGCTTTAGTTGAGAGACAGCAGGCACACTCGGAGGAAAGTTTGTGACGGTGCAGGGATGGTGTGAGTGACTACTGGGCTGTATTTTTGGACCTGGGGACAGTGAACAGGATGCAGAAAGCACCTTGGATTTCCACAGAGCTGGTTTTGATCCAGTTCTGTTGCTCCTGAGCCAACTCCCTGTGGATCTGCCTTCTGTATCTCACTCTCCAGGTTTCTGTGGCTTATTTCTCCGGCAGAGAAGGGCTGTCTAAATGTAGTGGAGGCTGTTGTGGGTATTGCCTGACCTCCTGACTTAATGAGCCCTTGCAAGTGGGGTTGGGGAGCAGAGAGCAGAAACAGTAATTACCTCTATTGGTACCAACAGACAGCCATGGAGGCCAGAGCTAATAATAAACCTGCCTGGATCTCAGTTCCTCGTGCTGGACATCACAGGTGTGGTGTCCTTGTGCCTTTCCCTCCCAGCCCTCTGCAGCCATTTACCTCAGTCACCATGGCCAGCCTTTGTAGAGTCCTCTGCTGTTAGTCACTGTCACTAATCATCCCTCTTCCTCTTTGCCTTAAGCTCAGAATCACGGGTGAGCGTGGTGCATCCACATATCCCAGCAGATGCTGCTGGAGTAAAGCTCCTGGCTGCCTCCTGTCTGGCTCCTGGGGGAGATGGCAGTGTTTCTGCGTAGGTCTCCCATTTTTTTTTTTGGTCATCCAGCATCACCACAAGTCATTGTATCTTTAGGAAAGCTTCACTGCTGTTTGAAATCGCGTTTGTCGCTCCTATGTTCTTGGTCGGTCTCGGGGAAAAAAATGGAAAGGTGTTTTTCTTTCGTGGTTTAGGGTATTCGAGGGCTGTGCAAGCAGCTCTAGTTAACCTTGGTCATATTTATTAGTACAGTCTTAGGAATGCTTCGATACTGATGTGGTGCTCAAACCTGCTTAGAGTTGGGTTCGGAATTGCAAGGGCTTCTTGCCACTGAATGTGGTGTTCTGATGGCAGAGATTGCACCTATTGTCCATCTGAGTGCTTTTGGGAGGGGTGAGATATTTCACCCTTACCTGAGCTCCGTTTGGAGTTGTTTTTATATGTTAAGAGTGAGTCGTCAGACTCAGGAGATAAGCAGTAATCTCTGATGAGGAATGTGCATACCTTTAATGTCTGATTTTGGAGACAACACATGATTTTTAAGCTGCTGTGAAGGTATGCACTTGGTTTAAGAACAAATGTCCTTTGCTCAGGAGTTGATAAGCAGTATCTTGTTAAGATTTGGTAAATGGATGGCTGTCATATGCTCAGTCTGAAATAGTTTGCCAATCAACCGGTAAGTTTTTACTTATCAAGAATTGGTTTAAAAGTTTATGAAAAATGATGCTTAAGAACTAGGCCAAAATACTCTGTTATGAAACCAAGGGTGTATATTTTATTATACAAGAGGAATTCAGTGTTATATCTCTAACACGTGTTTAACTCGCACTGAGCAAAGCATCTGACATATGGTTCTGCTCATGAAAGACTATGGAAAAACCTCTTTCCCTTTAATATGGGTTGGATTAAGATTCCGAGAGGCTGCCTGCTGTTGTCCTGTGGATGGGGTTTTCATGTGTTGGTGTGTTTGGTTTCTCAATCCCCTAACACTTGCTATTGGTCCTTTGGAGGCTGCCCCACCTGCTGACTTGTAAATGCTTGTCTTTGTTGGGGCTGCTGGGGGAGAGAAATGAGAATAACAAATAGAGGGACGTTTCTGAAGTTCGGTAAAAAAAAAAAAAAAAAAAAAATCAGCGGTGACATGACAACCACATACTTCACTAGTAGTTTGTAGACATTAAACTCTAGTTCAGTAAATGGTTTGTAGGCCAGCCTGGAGCGGTCACTGCTATTGTGATGCCTTGTGTTCGTAACTAGGAAGTCCCTGGTCACAAAAAAAATATCTGGCAATATTTCTCTCCTTATGGTTGTTGGTAAGAGTTATTAAAAAACAAGTACAGAGCCAGCCAAGTCAGGGAACAGAGTAAGTGCAGGTCTGCTTAATTCACAGCTTCCAGTCTTTTGAGGATCTCGTCTGTGTGTGATAGTGAAAATCATGTCTATATGACCAGCTCTGTAATCTGTGGTGCAAATGCAGTGTTTAAGGCATCGAGCTGGCTATTTGACAAACAGTATAGGTGTTAGGTCTTGGTGTTGAAGTGTCTGATGCGTGGAAGTGGATTGGGATTTGATGGATGCCATCGGCAGGTGTGATGAGATGAGAAGGATTTCAAAGAGCTGAGAAAGAGCTATCTGGAGCTGCTAATGGGGCATGTTTGAGAAGGGTGGTTCCAGATTCTCCCCTTCGGTTTAACAGTGCAGCCAAACCAGTTGAATGGTTTGTCCCCTCCAGGAGGGACTGAATCAAGACACTTAAGTCCTTCCCTCTAAGGCCAGTGATGTGTTACTTGAGCTGAAGCTGCCCTGTGTCATTTCACCTTAACAGGCAGAGGCAGAGCAGACGGGCTGAACCCAGCTCATCCGCCTGCTTTGCCGCCCAGCCAGGTGTGGTGTGGGCTGTCTGTGGGTGCCGTGTGTGACTTCTGGTTGTTGCACTTGGACCATTAAAGGGTCACAACATAAGCCTGAGACAGAGAGGAGTGGGCTGTGCGCGTGGGGCTTGCTCGCTGAGGTGTCAGGTGCTCTCCCAGTGCCCGAGAGAGATCTTAATCTCAAAAGCTGCTGCTGGCCACATCCTTCCAGAGCTGACATTACTCCTCTGTGTAAGGGAGGCAAGCAGACAATTAGAGGTCTAAAGTACTTTCCACAGAATAACCATCAAGCCTGAATTTATGAAAGTCTAACCCATTCAGCAATGGAAGGGCACTAATATGTGTTTTCCATCTGCTTTTTATGGTACTCGGAGCTGCATTTACATTGCACTGCGATGACCTGAGAAGGGGCCATGCTTCACCACCACCAGGATCCTACAGAAGCCTGGCCTCTGTGGATGTTTGCCCATTTGAAGTGCAAATTTCTTAGCTGGTTGGTGTTCTGCCCTAAGAGCGAAAACGTGTGCTTGAAGTCAGGTCAGAGCAGTGTCCCCAGTAACCCCATCTGAAATAGGGAAATTGAGTCAATCCCTTAGTACTTAAAAAAGCAAACCCAAAACTTACCTCCCTCTCAGAATTCTACCACTGCTTGTAGGAAGAGAAAAAACAAACAAACAAACAAAAAACCCTCGAAAAACAATCCCAGCAGAGAATAATTTGAAGTTATTAAGTAAAGTCTCTGTTACAGAAAAAACCTGAGCTAAGAAATAAATTCAAGCTTGATGATTATTCTGTGGAAAGTACTTGTCTGTTTGCCTCCTTTACACAGAGGTGTAATGCCAGCTTTGGAAGGATGTGACCACCAGTAGCTTTTGAGATTAATTTTTGGGTGAAGAATGGTTTGACATGCAAATGTGTACTTCAGTACGATCATTTGCCTGATAGCCGGGGAATAATTTTCATGTGACCTACTGTTGATGCTTCAAGTAAGATTTATATCTCTTGGAAGCAATGCTCTGAAATATGCTGGAAATTTATGTGCTAAAAAAAAGAACAAAACAAACATGACTCTTGTCTATCTTGTGTGTTTAACTTCTGGGAAAATTCTATCTGTCTAAATGATTTTTAATGCTTTAAAAACATGAATATAAAGGATGTATATTGGTATATAAGCTTTTGAAATTAGTTGTGGTATAATATTTTCTCTCTTCCTTATGATTTTATTGTATCTGCCTTTTTTTTTTTTTTTAATTCATAAATATAAAGAAACTGAGCAACATTATTTCCCGTAAAAAAACCCCCAAACTCTCAAAAGTAAAAATAAATACTGAGTTTTATTTCAGCAATTACCTGCTGTTGCCTTTGTGGTTGGAAAGGGGAACTTTATTTTTGTTTTGTTTGTTTTGTGTTTTTGCTTTGGTTGGTCGTAAGCCAGCAATATAAAATGATTGTAAGCCAGCCACTGAAAACAAGTCACTGTATTTTCTGTTGATTATAGTACTACTGAGATATTTTCGTAGTAAATTCTGGCAGAGCACAGTTCTCAACGCGTGCGGGTTCCTTTTGTTTCTGGATGTGAGTTGTCATGGTAATAAGCCAGGAGCTGCAGCCTGGAGCTCCTCCTTGCTTCAGCCCAGCTGAGTGGTGATGGTTTGTGGCACGCAACCTCTGGAGGAGTGGTCAGGGTCTCCCCTGGCATCATGGGCTTCTAGAAAACTCCAGTTTACCAAGTGGAGGTGGCCCTGATGCTCTGGGTGGTTCTGAAAGGAGCCTATTGCTGGCTGGGTTGGGATTGAATTGTGCCTGGGAAGTGATTTTTCGTGACTGGAGTGTGAAGCTTGTGTTTCTAGGTAGTTTTGGTGTGTGTTTGGTTTTGGTTGGCAAGGGAGAATATGCACAAACCAGAGGGTGGAGTGTGATGATGTTCAGCACTCGGGACAGTGCTGAAACCCCCATTTCATTGCTGGGCTGCTTGCTCCCAACAGCACAAGGAGGTTTGTTCCAAGGTCTTGTTTTAAAAGCAAGGTAAAATGCAGTTATGTCTGAATGTGAGCAGTTGGGACTGTTTCAGCTTCAGATGCAGACAGATGATTGCAGGTGATTGTGCAGAGGTGGCTTCATCAGCTCAGGCACATTTCTGCCTTATCCTGGTACTGAATTTACAGTTTGTTCACAATGGAAAGCTTAAACTATTCACAGGAGCAGTTACCACATATCAGCTGATGAATGGCACCTCTTCTATGCCACTGTGACCTTTTTGCTCATGATTTGGAATACCTGCCCCATTTAACACATCTGGTCCACCATGTGTTCATCTACCATGAATACCAGTATGCTACGAAGTGTAGGTTGTTGGGATTTTTGTAATGATCACAACACTTTAAATGATGCATATGAAGAAGGAATACTGTGTAGCTGTGACTATGATGTTGAAGTACCAGGACCTAGGCTTTACAGAAACTTAATTTTTTTCAGAAAATAGATTGCCCTTGCCCACTGTAAGGGAGATTGCATGAAGATTTTGTCTAGGTCAGGTTTGTAGTGATGTGCTTCCTTCATGGCAAGTTGTTTGACTGGCTTAGTTATTCCTAGGTTGTGTGAACTAGTCCTTGGGCGTAAACTGGTATCATGCATATTAGCTTTGAAACCTGTAGACTAGTTAAGCACTCTTAAAAAAAAACAACCCCAAACCCACCACTAAAAGTGTCTGAGAACTGTCATATCTTAGTATTGCTCTCACAGCCCTTGGGGAATCCTCTAAGCACAGCTAACTACTAACCCTATTTTTGGAAGGCAACCTTACGTGATACACCATGGTCTTATTTTCCTGGGTGTCTTGATTATTATTCCTTATGTTGATCTCTAGGCTGATGTCCTTTAAAGTGCTTCTACCATCACAACTTGGTGCCAACTAGGAGTTACTTTTTGACTGTTAACTCCAGGACATTTGTGTATCACTTAATTTTTCCCTTTTCAGTTTCTGATTTTTTTTAAAAGAAATTTTGTTTTAATTGAAAGCTGCCAATCATTATAGTACTGTATATTTGAATAAATTTACATAAAATTGGTCTCTCCTACAAGTAGTTGTTTAAAAATAAGTGTCACCATACTTAGTAGCTGTTCTATTTGTTAGTGCAAGAGTAATTTTTGTTTAATAGGATACTGAGTGTTATTTCATACGGCTAATGAAAAATGTGGGATAAATAACCCTATCTCAAAACAATTTGAGACTCTCCTTAGCATAAAAAAAATCCCTCTGCAACAAAAGATGTGAATATTTATGCAATGAATAGAAAAATGGATTTAACAGCCTTAATACAAACCTCTAACTGTTGGCAATAAACATTGAAAAGATGCAAAAAGACAACTACACGTAGTTTTAATGGTGAACAACTGAAGTGCCTTTTATAATTATGGACTATGCTGTCAGTAGGAATGATCTTCTGTGGTGGAACTGTTTTGCTTGCATTTGGACATGCAATCAACCTTTGGATTTCTGACAACAGAACTTGGGCTTTTGTGTTAAGCATTTAATTATCTGACTTCTGAGAGTCCGGAAAGCAGAAAAGAAATGCACTGCACTACCCTGTAATTTGCTATGCTCATTAGTTTGCTCCTGGACTTCTGTTGCATGGCAGGCTTTAATTTCCCGTCTACCCTTTCCATGTTCATCCACCCATCTTATGGGATGATTATAATAATGAATGTCTTAATTTTTTTTTTTTTGCTTTATTCTGCTTTATGACCAGCAGGATATGTTGAATCAATTGGACTACTCTTGAGACAGTGTTAAAAGTCTGTTCGTGTGGATGGGTCATTGAACCTTCCAGCTCATTTTTGTACACTTGCAGTTAGGAAAAAAAATTCTAAATTGCAAAAATGAGCATGTAATGAAATTGTCTTTTGAGGAAGCTATTTAGAAAGAAAATAATACACACACAAAAAAAAAAGTATCTTTGAAAGACAGGAAAACTGATTTTAGTACCCAGCTGAAACATCGTATTTCTCTGCAGTTATTTTACTATGGTGCTTCTCCAGCATCTGACACTGAAGCAATAATTCAGTTAAGTCTTTGGAAAAGTATGTTTCTGTTCTGGGACTACTCCCAGGAAAATGGGATTTCTCCTTTTTCTTTATGGGGTTTTGGAGTTGCTCCTGATTAGCTTCATGCATGGGTGCTTCAGTTCCAGATTAAAATTGCCTGTTCCTCCTGTTTCTAATCCAGTTTAAAAATTCCACCCATAACCCAGAACAAATATCCCCACCCTCCCCATGGTGGAGCTAAAAATAACAATTTTTGTGTGTCAACAATTCTTAACAAGATCAATACAATATCTCTTTTCCACTGCCTAGAGGAAGTGAAGGCTTGGGTTGACTGGATGACCTGTAAGCTTCCTTCTGGTGAAGGCTGATTCCCAAACTTAGTCATGCCTGGTTGCTGTGGAGTGATGTTGTCATGAATTTCCCAGAATATAATGCATGTTAGTTGAGATAAATGCATACAGGTTAAAATGGTAAGATTTTTCAGGTAAATTTACAAAACCTATGTTCTTCCTTAAAACACGGCCCATGGAATTTCATTCATGTAAGTACCAATGTGGGCCATTAAACACATGTAATTTCACTTAAATATTTAACTTCTTTTTGTATAGCTGCCAATTCGGCAGAAATAAATTATTTCCAGTAACTTAGGCTTTAGTTTATTTTAAGCCAGAGATCTTTATGTACAATAGTAAGAATGGCTTGCAGAGAAATGTTGTTGTAGCTTACAGTAAAGTTAAAAAGAAAAATTAAATTGGTAGTATAATAGGTTGGATACTGGCAGGCTTCCCATGTGGCAATGCCCCCACCTGAATTTGAAGGTCCTAGTGTAAGAAAAAGAATCTTAAAAATTTGCAGACAAATACTTCTTTTTAATCTCTTTATGGCTCAGTGATAAGTGTGTACATACCTGGGCATGCCCCTTTCCCCGGGTTTTTTCCACTGCTGGCAGACTGGAGGTGAAGATGAAATATTCATCTTTATGCATGCATGGCAGTGATTTTGGTATCACAAATACTGGATTTTTCTGTCACAGTGGGAGTCAGTTTTTGTGGTTTGCTCCTGTCTTTTGTCAGGTCAGTATTTGCAAAATGTGAGCTCACCCTTAGGTAAGCGTTGAGTCCCCCTCAGGTCTTGCTTGCAGAGGGAGGTTTGGCTGGGGTAGCTGATGTGCTCCCCACCACCCACCCTGCCCTGCCTGCACAGCTTGCTGTCTCTGAAGGCACTGACTTGTGTCATCCCGAGCTGCTCTGGGTGAGAGCCTGGCACTGTAGTGTGAACCAGATGTGAGCAAACCTCCGTGGGAGTGGCCACGGCTCCTCTGTGCAGATGGCAGTTTGTGTGTAAGCCAGACGGGATTGATGTTGCTGTAGGTCCAATCTCTTTCTTTTGGTGCTGCTGGCACTGCCTTGCCCTCGGTGAGCCAGTAAAGACAGACAGACACAGCCAGACAGGCCAGTGCTAAATCAAGAGTAGAGGGGAAAAAAAAAGCAATGTAAGTGCTTGGTACAGCTACCCTAGTGGCTGAGAGTCATATGATTTCAGATGCTGGATGTGTGAAGAAAAGGGAAAAAGACAGGATCCTACAGCTACAGGGGAAGAGGGGCAGGACTTCAACAACCTGGGTTTGGATTGTGACTTCGTTGCTCAGTAAGAAGAGAAAACGTGGCACTGTTGCTCTTGTTAGAACGTCACAATTTGGGGAGGTCCCAGTCTGAGCTAAAATAACTGTTCAGTCAGCCATATAGAAATGCTGCTCTTCCTGCCAGCAGTTTCATGGTCTGTTGAAATCCATCAAAGACTTGGAGGTCTCACCTCCTGCATGCTGCAGGAGTGGTTGCCTCCATGGCCATGACACTGGAGCTCACGGGTCTCATGCTGCCGAGAGAGTGGCTCAAAGTTGGGTCCCTGCAAGCAGGTGCTTACCCTGGGGCTGGGGAGGTGGCAGGAGACCAGGTGGGACCTCCTGTCGTCACAGCAGTGAAACTTGGGCTCGGGGTGTGGTCTGGAGTGGCCACATGTGATGAGGAGCGAGTGCACCCCCTCCCCTTGGAGCCTGGTTCTCCTGGTGGTTGGCTGAATGTGAAGAGAAGATAGGTTATTTTTAGGAGATCAGCCTTTCAAAACATTGTACTCTCAGCATGCAGACCTTTTTGAGCCTCAGATGAATATTAGGTGCTTTGAAAAGTTGCCTTTTTTTTTTTCTGTCCTTCAAGACTGTGAATCAAGGATTTACCTTGTTTTTTATTTTTGCCTTTTGATTTGAAAGAAACCAAACTATTATCAGATGAAAGCTGCTTTCTGCTTGTTTGCCACATCACAGAAATGAATGAATTTCTTACTTGGAGAGCAATGAATTTCTCAGGATTTTGCTTAATTGTGGCAAAGATGAATAGTTGAGTTTGGCCTGTAGTTTCACACCTTAATGCAAACCAGGATTGAAAGCAATGCAAGCTTGTGGTTTTTAGAGAGGTTTAAGTTCTTCAGTCCAAATAGCAAATTTTCACATCTCTATCATCGTAATAAAGTAAAAATATCTTCATTAAGCTAGTATGAATTTGAAGTCAGCATTCTGGTTTGAGTTTCTCTGGTTTGTGTAACTGGCAAATATGTTTGAAGCACAAATCAAATGGATGGAAAGTCTGGGCATAAACATAAAGTTTTATTAGAAGGGAGAGCACAGGTAAGGTTGCAGACCAATATGTTTCTGCAGATCTAATTGAAGTTGAGCTGTGTTAAAACTTGAGTGTCTCTGTTTTGTTCAAAGTACAGTCAGAACTTTAAAGTGATCCATCTGACACCACGGAAACAAGCAAATTAAGAAATAACACTGAATTAAACAAATTTCGTGCTGCTTCCCACACAGCAACCCAAGCATATTACTTTGGCTGCAGTACAGATTTAAGTGTAGATTAGATTTCAGTCTTTTAGCTTTCATTTAAATAAAAACATGCTTTAAAAGCTGTGCTAATTTGTGCTTTGCATTTAATTTTTGGGTTTGGATTTTCCATCGAGATGTTTTCTCAAGCTGTTGCTTTGTGTAGCAAGATCAGCTGTGCCTTCGCATGGTTTTTTTTTTTTTTTTTTTTAAATTCTGCCGGCTGGATAAAACTAGAAAGCAGAAAGCTGGTAGTTTCTCTTTGCTTTTGGGTAAGTAGTCCTTCCTGTAGCAGACTGTTTAACCAGTTGTAGTGGCGATGATTAGCGTTCCTCCTCTTGGCGTGTTCAAACTCTTACAAAGTTACATTTGAAACAATGACGGGAGAAACTGGAGATAATGACGTTCTCTGAAGTTTCGGTGGCTCGGTCTGCCCCCCGGTGGTTATTCGATTATTTACGCCTTGTATAAACAGCATCCCAGGCAGCATCTGCGCTGCTGTCACCTGCCTGCTTCTACATACCCTGTGCGTTAAGCTTTCAGGGACACTGCGAACTGGCAGAAGAGTTTCTGTAAGTCACAGTGGGCTTGAATTTAGCTGCTGCTTTAAGGGTTTTGCTTAACTAGTCGGCATAAATCATGTAGGCACATCATGTCCTTGAAAGACAGGGTACTTTTCCTGAGAAATTTAGAAGTTTGGCTTTTGTCTAGTGTCTTGAATATCAAAATCAAAAACTTTCATAGCTTACGTGCCTAAGTTTGTGTGCGTGTGTGTTATTTTTGTGAAATGGTTTTATTTCAAGCACTTGGAATCTGCTTAGGATATTGCAAGACTTGGCACAGATGTTTCTGAAGAACTCTTGCATTCTGTCAATTCATAAATTAAGAAGTTGCAACAGCTATTTGTGTTCGATAATGAGTATTTTTGCCAAGTAAGTGCAGCATAATTTTTCCTGAGATAAATGGAAAACTGATGTGACCTAACAACAATAACTCGACATTCTGATTTTTTTTTTTTTTTTTTTCATTTCCTTCCTCCTCGTTAATGCTGCAGGCTGACTGGAAGTGTGTAGAGCCTAATGACCATATATGAATATGTATTTGCTCTTTTGATTCTACTGCAGTTTTTTGTACTTTGCGGTATTATGGAGAAGTTGATCGAAAGGGGTGGTGTTGGTGTATTTTTGTGACTTCAATTTCAATGCCAAACCTTTGGTGCTAGAGGGAGCTGTTCCTTGCCAGACGCCTCTGGAAAGATACCGCTTAAGGAATGGGCAGCAGCTCACTTCGGCACTTGTCGGAAACATCCAGTGCATGGCAGCTGACATGTCAGAATGTTTTCTTGGTGCTTTTTTTTTTCCAAATCGAAAAAAAGCCCCTCACCTTAGTTCTGTCAGTGACAAGGTGTCTTTAGCCAGCAACTATGATGGAAGCACAAGTAAAGACTTAATTAATTGTGGTTTTTTTCCTCACCCCTCCCCTTTATTAGAGCTCTTTTGATTTTTTTTTTCTCTTTTAATTTTTTTTCTTTTTTTTTTTTTTTCTTAAAATCAAGGGCCTTCACCATCTGCAGTTCCTCATCTGGGGACCTATGGGATATTGTATTTCCAAATATTTGACAAGTGTGCTTGTATTTTGAAAGGGAATCACTTAAAAAAATTCAGTAAACATACTTTGTTTGTTGCTTGTGAAATTGGTCAGAGTGACTTAAGGCCGGGCTGGATGAGGCTTTGAGCCATCTTGTCTAACGAAAGGAGACCCTGCCCATGGCAGGGGTGTTGGAATTATGATCTTTAACATCCCTTCCAACCCAAACCATCCTATGGTTCTGCGACTCCTTTCCCTGATGTGATGCACTCCCCCTGCACTGAGTCACTTCAGCTGCATTTCTCTCGGAACATAACCTGTGTTCGTCGCTCCTTTGTACATCTGTTTGGCTGATCACTAGGTTTGTGTCACCCGTCAGTTTTGGAAAACGCGTGCCCATGGGTCCACTCCTGGGTCTGTAAGGTAGCATCCTTAATGGTTCTCTATTCCTCTGTGAACTCTTTACAGCAGATAAAGTCTCTGCCACTCCCGAGAAACCTCCGTGCAAGCTGGTGGCAGAGGGTTACTCTCCTTTTTTCTCTGCTTGTTGTTAGATTGACTTGCTGGAAATGGGTTAGAGCAGCACTTTCTGTCCAGGCTCTTTTCCGTGTGACAGGCTGCCACGAGCATCCGATCCTCCGTGGTGCACTCCCAGCTTCCCATGGCAGCTGCTGGCTTGTGCCGCGGAGTCGGGCACGTCTGGATGAGCAGCAGCGATGCCACCGGGACTGTCTGGCTTGCATCTCACCCTGCCGCCAGCACAGGGCTCCCGGGAGCCTCCACTCAGCTCCAGCCTGTCTGCCCAGCGAGCGGGCCGCTGACTGCAGCAGACATGCCTTTTCACGCGCTTTTATTTGTGTGGAAGAGAAGTAAAAAGGCGAGCCACTACTGCGTGTTCTCTTCAGCACCTTCTGTGTGCGGAGTCCCTCCATCCCAACACAGGCATAATTACTTTTGTCTTTGATGTGACCTCTGCTCTTCGCAGGACCAAAGCCTCTAGAGGGCAAGGGAACAGAAGGGCCAAAATGGAAGTGAAATTGCATCTCTTTGGGTTGTGCATTTCTTCTGCTTTTCAAACTGAACATTTGCCTTTTCCACTGTGACAAAAAGACATTCTTTTTGTTACAGAATGAGAGACATCTATTTAGCCTTAGCCATTGAGTGTAACTCCTGATACGTTTTCTGATCTGTACCGTAGTTTTAACAAGTACAGCATGTTTCTACACATAATGTATTTAACTGGGTTTTCTTTTTCTTAAGTTCAAGTTCTCTCTGCAACTTCAATTCTTAGTCTTTGCCCAAAGAGCATTCTTTCATTGTGTCTGAAAACAAATATTTCTGTATGTTTTAGGCAATTTTAGATACACCAATATTTCACAGTGATCACATTTTTCATAAATTTCTAGCTTTGATATATTCCATTACTTGAAAACATCTTACAGTAAATTATGAGAGTTGTGTTGGTGTTAGTTTATTCTCAGCTTTGTCAGCCTCAGCTAGTGCTTATGGACCGTTGCTCTGAGTTTTAATGAATTATGTCTCTCAACTTGCAAGTTTTAAAATAAGAAAAAGGATGATGAAACTGCATGAAATCCATGAGCCAAAGTTAAATCACTCTAAATAGTGGTTGTTGGCTTCACTGAAGTTTTCTCTTAAGTGCTATTTTAAGTATAACTTGAGCAAAGCCTCTAGCCTGGCATTAGTGTTTCTACAGCTGCATTTTAGGAAGTTTTAGTCTTGGATGTTGTTTTCATATCTTTATTAATGATTTGTCAGCTGGATATTGGAAGTCCACAACGGTTGAACGTAAAACTTCACCATATTATAACTAGGATCATATTTAGTTTTTCTTACTATCTCATGCTAATAATCTGCTGTTCATGCCAGTTTATTTTTCTCACTTAAGATTGTGGATTATCTTCCATTTGAAGAGGATACATTTTTAGAAATATCTCTGTACAATGGGGTATTTTGTTAGACTGTGTTGTACTTTTTTTCTTTTCCCCTGAACATGAAAAGATCGATTTCTTATGACCTTGCTTTACAAAGTAAATGAAAGTTTTTGGGAATGTTGGCTTTGGAAGGTAAGACTGTGATAGTTGCAAAGTAGTTCCCTGTAATTCTGGACTAGGCTTGTTTTCTAGACATAGAGTAATGACAGCAAAAGCACAAAGGTTTCTGTATTTGACATGGACATGCTGTCATTCTTCGCCATGTGAGGTTCCAGATTATAATTAAAGGTGTTCCTGCAGTCTGCCTTTCACCTCCTGGAAGTGTTCCTACTACCCCTGTTAAGAGAGCTTTGTACACTTTTAAAACCAGTATTTTAACAGCTTGTACCAAACTGAGAATACTAATAATGTTTTCCTTATTTTTGTAGGACTTGGAGATTGTGTATTCCTATTTACATGGAATGGAAGCATTGTCTAATCTGAGAGAGCATCAGCTAAGGTATGATACTTTGTCATTAAAAACCACATATGTTAATGCACTAACAAGGCAAAGGAACAGTAATTTTGGTAACCATATACTACTCTTGTGTACCCTACCTCAAACTAGCTATCACTGCATTCTTTCCTTCCCTTCTTTATTTTTCTAACACTTCCTCCTTGTATGTGTGTGTAGTGTATCTCTATTTTTTCCTTCCTATTTCTATCTATTATGGATGTATTTGTTTTCTTTTCAAACTTTTGAACTAGAAATAAATGCTTTACATACAGAGTACAAGCTCATATATTGATGAAATCATTTATGTAATATAGTAATGAGAGCAGAGTCTGTTTTTCAGCTTCTGTTTCAGTTTGGGTTTGCTTTTGTATGGAAATTTTAGACACATTATGTACAACACATGCAAATAATACTTAGTAAAAATATTTGATAAATGTCATCCATACTTTTTATTAAAATGTTTTATGAAGTAAATGAATTGAAGTCAAAACTTTCCCAAGAGCGTCCTATTTTTTTTTTTTTTGTAAAGACTTGTGTTTGTTTGATTTTGAAGTAATTGTTTCAGTTGTCCTCACACAAGCATCTTACAGCAGAGATTTCTGAGGGTAGTTGGTCATTGGTGTGAGGCTGGCAGCTACAGAAGTAGGCCAGCACATCTCCTGAAAGCCTTGTGGGTAGAGAGGGTGAATTACTGCTGTTTTATATCCTGAGCTTTGCCAACATTTGCCACATCTGAAGATGCTGAAGCAATTTTGACTTGATTAATGCTGGTTTAGGTTCTAATTTCTGGCCTCTTGCTTCGTCATTCTGTGGGAGTCCACATTCCTAAGTCAATATTCTGTAGTTTGGAGAAAATAAAAGGTGGGGTTTTCTTTCTTCCAAAGTGCTCAAGACACATTTTACAATGTGAACATTAAGTTCAAAGAAGTCTCTGTAATTACTTGTTCTTTGGAAGGAGGCCATGGTCACACTCAGTTGAAATATTTTGTTATTATATGCAATACTTCTAGCACGTGAAGTTTTGCATAGCTGGAGTTGAACTGATGTTAACTTGTTTACAGAGATCAAAGTGTGCACATATGGTTGTGTGGTATGTTGATGTGTGCTTCTTGGCTTCCTGTGCAGCATGAGGTTCTTGCTGAGGAATGCGTGGAACTTGCTCTCCCAGCAGAACGAATTCCTCAAAGAGAGCTTCTGTTTACAGTACCATACATGGAAAAGGCTGGGCTCCCAGCAGATGTTGGACTGAAAGCTTTTATAGTATCCTTTAGGATACAACTCTTCTTGTGGCAGTGGAATGCCACAAAAACCTCTGCGATTCATTAAAACCAAATGTATTAAATGTAGCCTCTAGCAGTGAATAACTTACCATATGGCCTGGCCTGCTGGTGATCTCATCTGTAATTTATTACTTTTGTTTAGGAAGTGGATAAAGATCACATTTGAGTGATCGAGCAAAAACTGGACGCTAGTATTGACCAGAACTAATTCAATTTTTCAAATATTTGAGGAAGCAATCTAGTTTGTACTACTTGGTCACTGTAATTTCTAACTGTTCCACTGTAACACAAAAATTGAAATACTTGGCTACCTTCTGTAAGAGGTATTTTCTCCCCTATTGCTGTCCTAATAATGGGACTAAAATGCTGTAAAGCTCAGTGCCAGTAGTGAACTTACGTGACTTTATCAAGAATGTGCTTCCTTCTATCCCAATTCAGAGGGGAACAAAACTTGCTTGTTAAAGTGATTCTGTTTCCTGTGACTCCTGCTCTCAGATGGCTCATTGCCCAGCATCGTTCCAGACCAGTAGGGCACAGACTGTCCTTGAGCAGTATCTGAATTTTTAAATCTGACTCCTAGCAATGACTTCTCTTCTGGTATCTTCTCACCAGTGACTCCATGTCTGTGCTCCCCTTCCCTCTCAAAACAGGATCAGAGAGGGAAGATGAAAACCCAGGGGGTAGAAGCAGACAGTAGCTTTTCCGTGTCTGTAAGAGATTTTGACAAGACCCAATTCTATGGTGGAGAGTAGTGTCTGAAAAAAGATGGCTCTGTGGTTCAAAGTTTTTTTGCTGTGCCAGGAGGCAAAAAGCTTTTTTATTAGCTGAAATTGATATGCAATACATAGGGCTTAATTTTACACAATAGATACACTTCTCTGTAAGAAAAGTTCTCCAAGATGGTGCGAAGTGTAGGTCTAAAATACCAGCATGGGGGCAAGGCTGTGGTACTAAAACTTGATTCTTAATTTTTATATCTATTGATCGATTGATCTATTAACAATTTATGAATAATCATGATACCACTATAAGCCTGCCATTTCTGAACAGAAGAAGCATTATTTCTTAGTGGGCTGAAGTACTAAGTCAAGTCCTGTGAGAGATGAGTGCTAAGGTGACTTTCGTAGCAGTCTGTTGACTATTGAAATGAATGATCTAGGAAATGGCAGTTGACTGTTAAGTCAAACCCAGACCAACTCTTACAGGCCTCAAATCAACTTTTTGGAGACTTTTTGCCTGAGCAGCAATTCTTGAGTGCTTTTGTGTGCTTATGATATTATTGCTGGCAGCTGGTCATTGATACACCGAAATTCTGATGATGGATTATGTGAGGAAAGAGAAGTTATTTCCAAAATTTAAATATAGTTCCTTATTTGAATGTTCTCATGAGCCTCTTAGGTAAATCCCTGTCTGACTGTCAAATAGCCTTGGGGTTTGCAGTCTGCTTCAGAGCTATAGAAAGGCCAGGGGAGGCAGTGGGATTTGTTTTGTCCCCACCCCTCCAGTAATTCGCAGGGCTGTTTCCTGCAGGCAATAGACAGAAATGGCATTGTGATTTTTCTACATCAAGTTAACATTGCATTTCCTAGTACGTGGTAAGTTCTATTATAGTTACTCTCTATTATGCCACATTTGTCAGGCAGACAGTGAATAAGAAAGCACTTTAATCCTCCCCTCTAGACAGAGGATTTTCCTGCGGGAAATTCTCTCCACTTTGAGCCCTCTGGGATTTCAGCATTAAATTCTCATGGTAATTTTCAAGTTGCTGAATTTTAGCAAAATGAGAAGCATTGATTCACCATGGAAGATAATTTCTTGTTTTATCTATTGGGCCTGACTTGAAAAAGAGAGCAGTTTTTATATTGTATCTCTGATTAGTGTTGCACATAGTACATTTCCAACCATTTCTAAAATTCAGAATTGTTTTTATAAAGCTACTTGCTTTTGTCACATCACTTTGTAAAATGATATCGGTATCATTTTTACTTGTTTTTGTAGAATTTTTTATGGGAACAGCTACATCTAGTGTCCTAAATCAAATCTGATCTTGTATGAACTAATCACTTAAATGCTTAGGTTTTACAATTTGTTCTTTTACATTAGGAATCAGCTTTGATTTAAATTAGTGGTTGATTTCTGTAAGTGCTGGAGTTACCTGTGGACATGTTAAATAACTTTAGAAAGTGAAGTCTTTTTGACACTGATAGGAATCACAACTAAAATTGACTTCTTCTCTTTCAGACTGATGTGTGAAACTGTTAGATATGAAAGGCATGAAGCAAATGAAGTTCTGTACTAGTAAGTATTTCTGCTTCCTTTTGTATCATGTTCAAAGAATTAATTCATATTAAAGTGACTTGAAGACTGTTTAATGCCAAAATTCCTTGCCCAGCATGCACAGTCTTTAAATATAAATGATCCACTTCATTTTCATCATCAAACAGCAGAGAAATTTGCTGGTGCCAGGGAGAGAACTAACAGTGGCTCTTGCTTGGTGGTGCATGTTATATTAAATTTATATAAAATTAGAGGATGTGGGATGTCTCTCATTAATTGTCATTTAGTCTTACTTCAATTTTGTGAAAGTAGTAACGATCAGCTTTTCGTGCCAGTGGTGCCAAATTGACAAATCTAACATGGTTTATAATTAGCAGGGATGTGCTCTAGTGTCAACTCAGATTTACAGTAGAGATCTGAGAATTGTAATTGCTTCATTTATGGAATTTATTGAAACAAAATGTTTATCAGATTCTTACTTGCTACCCCTAACCCAGACTCTAAATGCATATTTTTCTAAGTTGTCTGGCATTATTTGAACATTTAAGCATACAAAGAATAGACTTCTATGCCTTCTTTTGTAGATGTGTAATTTTTCCTATGTGGGGCATCAGGAGGAAAATGTGATTGAGTAAAGTCAAATGCTGGGCCTTGACCATTCAGCAGATATAAATTAAGGTCTAACAAAACCCAGTAATGTTATGTATGGGAAATACACAAGGTCAAAATCTATAGGTGGATAGATAAAATCTATAGGTGGATAGATAATTTTAATTAGACCAATATAATCTTTATTTGTTTTACACACTAATTTGCTAGGGACTGTTGTGCTGGTGATTTGTCCTTTTCTAGGCAGTTGGTTTGTGTCTATTAGGTAACAGCTTTTGTTTAGACCCAGTATTTTGGTCATTCTAAGCACTGACTTAAATTTGAATTATATGCTGAATGAATCCATAGTGCTAGCTAAGCATATACTCAATGCAGGCAAAAATTACAGGAAATATGTGCCTGAAAAAATACAATTCACAGACAGGAGATTGTGAAATCTGGGTTAACTGGAAGTGCATTTTGTAGTTCTTTTGCACTGATTTCCTTTGTCACTCCTTTCATGTGACTTCATCTTCACTTTGGTTGTTTGCCTGTCATTCCTATTCAGTTGCTTCTTGACATTTTTTCCCCATGATTTATTCAAAAGATTTAATGGGCAGTTTGGCAGTTTCTGGATATAGATGCTAATGCAAAATGTGCTTGCTCTAGCATTTCACATCTCTGATTTAATGTTTAATGGGCTAAACATGAAAGTTAACAATTAATAATTTTTATTTAAAAAAAATGAAAAATTCCATATTTTGAAACTAAAAATATATGTTCTGTTACTCTGAGCTGTAGCTTTATGGTTTTTTTTAACCAATAATTTGAGATCTACTGAGTAAGAAAATCCCATGGAATGTGCGGTCTAATTTCAGTGTTCTATTTTTAGGATCATGAACTTGGAGGGATCCTTTTTCGGTTTTACAAACTCAGCCTATGTGTTGAAGATGTACTCTTATAAAAAACAGAATTTCAGTTTTGCTGGTACATGTTTGGAAAAATTCTTTGCATACTGCAGGAGAGAAGCAAAGTGATAGCCAGGCTAGGATTGATCCATGCAGTTATGAACTATGGGGGATCAGCTTGGAACATGCAACCTGGTTACTTTTTAATGAACATACCAGTATTTATCACTTGATGCTTTTATTTTCATCATGAAGGCTAAGGTATTAAAAGAGCATTAAATTTTTAACATTTTAGATTGTTTCTGAAGTTACAACTTCTTCCCCCTGCCCCGTGATGGTATATTTGCATTGAAATCTGAAATTGGGTGCTATATCTATTAAAATAGATGCAACTGTTGGAGCTGTTAATTGACCTGTGTGTTTGACCTCCCTGAGGCACAACTTAATGTCTCAGTGCAGAAAAGCTAAATCTTTATCCCTAAATGCTAATGTGCAGACTAATGCAGTTGCACTGTTTATTTCATCAAAAATTTTTCATTGTGAAAACTGTGTACTTATCTGCTTTGTCAGTGGTATGTATAAAAAAGTTTCTATTGCGTGTAAGCAATGCTGAAAATAATTATGTGCATTGCTTACAAGTACAGCTATTGTTTTATCCTACATTAAAAAACATAAAAAAGTTGTTAATTTTCATAGTAGCTCTGTAGATTTTTTTTTTATGACCAAAGGGATAAAATGGAGCAGATTGTTCAAAATTGGCTCATCTCATCTGCATTTACTTTACTATCAGTGGGTGTACATGGTAGTGACAAATTCTCAAACCCTACGGCCATCTCACTGTTTAAATGGAAACTGGGTTATCAGAAGTGGCAGTTCAGCTTGAGTTATTCTTCATTTGCTAGTCATTCTACTACTTTCATTTGATGGGGAGTTAATGATAAAGGGCTTAAAACCTGCAAAGCAAAACTTCAGAATTGAGGCTTTCTTGACATGCGTATTTGTTTTGTTTTTTTACTTGCTACTTTTATTCAAATCTACTTAAAGATCTCATTAAAAATATTTATTTTGGTCACTTAATATATTTTATCAGTAGTCAAAAAAAAAAAGTTCTGTTTTCATATCTGCATGATAGCAAGTCTTGATTCTCCAACAGTGAGCTTCCAATCAGCATTTTCTTTGGAAACCAAAGTTTTAGCAGATTTCTAGAGGGTGTTTATACCTCTGAACAGTTGAACAAAAATTTTTGGAACAGAATTTAATTTTGTGCTATGATAACAGAGGAATCTTTGGCAATAAGCAAACGAGTATGTGTCTAATGAAACAAGCAGCTCTTTTTCCTCTTCATTAGTCATATGAGGGCTGTATGTGTTTTTCAGCCATGCTGTTGGATATTTCTGTGTGTATGCATCAGTGGTGTTTGGCTTACTCTTTCTGTAAGGAAGCCTTGTATATTTTTAATCTTCTCTTATTTTCTTCACTGAGGCTATTGGATTGGCAGAAAATACGTTAATGTTTGTTGATCTGCAGTCCAAAGTCATTCAATAATAAAACCTGATGTTTCTGAATTGCCAAGCTGTAGCACAACATAGGTTTGTGGTTACATTCCCTGTAGTTTGAGCAGTTGAATCTGGAACTAACTTAGTTACTGCTTGCATTGTTTTCAAAAAATATAAAGGAACCCCCAGTCCAGGTTACTGTGAAGTGTATCCTTTTTTTTAGAGATCTTTCAAATGAAATCTGGATAGCTTTTATGTTCCTACCTCCCACATGTCCCTACTGAGAAGATTTCATTTTGGATTAAAGTTCTTCAAAGTAACAAATTTCAAAGTCTGTAAGACTTCAGTAGTCATCTACTGGTTGTGATGGTGTTGATTCTTAAAAAGTTTTTAAAGAAGAGTAGTTATCTCTTGGACATCTTGAACTAAATTTCAAGTGTTAATGTCTCTAGCTGGAAAAAGCTCTTGTCTAATGTCAACATGTTTGTGTGCTTTTACGTAATTCAATTTGCAACCTTTAATAAAACTCAGCGTGGAGAAAGAAAAGTAGAAGTTGTATATATAAACTGGAGATTAGGGAGAAAAAATGTTGCGTGTAAATGCAGTTACTACTACAGAGAATGTCCACAGGTGAAATGAGATATACCAAGCTGATTAGTTTCTAAGTTACTGGCTGTGGCAGGCAGGTGTGAGACAAAAAGCTCTGTTTGTACAATTATGTTGTGTCTTGGTTTTTTCCTCATTCCCAATTTGTCATTCAGTCTGGAATGAAAAGCATCTACTTGTATTAAGACTGTAGTGGTTGTGTAGTGGTGGAATGGGGAGGGGAAAGGGGATGAGAAGTGGAGAAGGCTGTAAAAAAGGTAAGGATATATAATTTCAGCTGATCATTTTTGATATTTCCATGATTAGAACTAAATTCTCAGGTCTATTAGCAGTAATATCACCATCCAGCCTTTGACAAGTTTTCTGAATTACATCACCATGGCAAATCACAAAACCCAGACCCATTGGTGTTGGGGTAGTCATGCAGCCTTCTGTAGGACTGGCTTGGCCCAGCCATCATATCTTGAAACAAAGGAAATCTGGAAAGGGAATAAAGGAGCACAACTTTTTGGTAGCTACTCAAACATCGATTGTTTTCCTAGATGAAAATGTTAGTGTCTTTCATGAGGTAGAGCAGAATGTCTCAAAAACGCTGCAGGGCAGTAGTTCTGTGCAAAGACAGGTGAGAAATGGATCTGTGAGTAGCCTTTTTAAGAGTGGGAATCTAAGAGTTATGCTTTTAAGTCCTACAGTAAAAGCCACATTTATTGAATTCATGGTTCTTTCACAGTATATTCTTCCTCCTGAAGACCCTCAGGAGGACAGAAGGAGTGCATGTAAACCAACAAAAATTTACACCAAAGTTGCTGTACATTTTTGCATAGCCTGGCTGGAAGTGTGACAAAAATGAGCTAAAAGTACCTTCTTTAGCTACTCACACACACACATAGAGAATATTCTGAGTTGGAAGGGACTCACAAGGATTGTCATGTACATCTCTTAGGCAGATCGTCCATACAGGGATCAAACCCACAACCTTGGCATCATTTGCACTCTGCTCTAGCCAACTGAACTAATCTCAGGGTCTCATGAGTTTTAAATAGAACAGCCCTGCTTCGACCACCTTACTGAAGTTGTGTTAAGATGGAGTGCTTTTATAGGTGCAGTGTATGTGGTCTATAGCTATATATGCTTGTATCTTACAGATATAAAACTTAAGTCCTAAAAGACTGCAGAAAGGAATTGCTAGAGAATCTCCCAAGTAAGAAGTGATATGACATAAAGGAACTGGCCTCAAGTGTGCTGGGGAGGTTTAGATGGGATATCAGAAAAGATTTCTTTTCAGAAATTGTTGTCAGGCACTGGCACAGGCTGCCCAGGGAAGTGGTTGAGTTCCCATCCCTGTGGGTATTTAAAAGACGTAGATGTGGTGCCTGGGGACATGGTTTTAGTGGTGAACACGGCAGTGGTGGGTTTATGGTTGGACTTCATGATTGTAAAGATCTTTTCTAACCTAAATGATTCTGTGATCTCTGGGTCAGTATCAGAATTTTCAGGTAGATCTCTTCAGGCAACATATATATTCATTCATGCTTCTTCTACATCCATAGATTTCTGTGGAAGTTCTGCAGCAGTATATTTAATAATGCAAAGAAGTGATGCAGCAGGGCTGGCGTCTTCTGTTTTGTCCTGAAAATATTCCTAAAGGTGTACTGTGCCTTCTGATAGTGGGGCAGTTGCCAATATATCATTGGGATACTGCCAGTTCTGCACTGCAGTAAATCAGGAACCTGATTCATATGTTGTGTTGTGGATACATTTTCTGTGGGGAATTTTTTAGGCAATGTCTGTCATTAAAATAAACACATTCAAGGACTTGGCAGCTGTCTCTGTATAAACAGCCTTGAATCAAGGCTTCTTAATAGTGTCAGTGATCAATGTTACAGTTTGTTGGCTTTGCACAGCCAGTTCCAAATTTGTGTTATTGTTTGACCTGATTTTGAGACTTCCTTGAAAGATGACTGAAGTAATGTTTTTGCACCTTCTTTACTGTAAGTGTTTCACTGAAAGCTATCATATTTTTGTTGTAATTCTGAGAGCTTTGAGGCACTCAAAGCTTTGGTTTTGGAGACACATTAGGAACCTGTATGATATAAGAACAGATCTGTGTCTTGACCTCAGAGTTTTTGATGCGTGATCATTTTATTTTACTGCTTCTGTAATTGTTTTCTGGTGATTTAGGAGACTGTAATTTTTGTTCTGAATTTTTCTTCTGATGCAAAGGGCTAATTCACTGTATGAGTTTAATATCAAGACTTCAATGACAATAGGTCAATTTGCTTGTGTGCGAATATTTGTATAACGTATTTTTTGATTGCCTGTTTAATCCACTGTCTTAGACTGACAGGCATTACTGACACTCTGAAATCATCTCTAATTTGACCAAAATTCTTGTTTTATTTCACTGATTTTATTTCCGAAGTGAAAAGAAATACAAATAAATTAAATACTCTAAAGAAATATGCTTCTGATTATTTGTTGTCATGAATACTGAGGAATTGTTTCCTGTGGTTCATTCTTCTGTATTTCCCATTGTTGCTACCAGGAATCAAGACACAAGTTTTCATCTTGTGTCTATTAATAAAATAGAATAATGCACACTCTTTAGTAAAAATCAGAAGTTCAGAATTCTGAGTTACCAGTTTTCTTACTGAATATAATTTTAACTCTATCTTAAATTTATTCTTACTTCTAATCTTCACTCTAAATATAACTTCAGTGTGTTCATATAAAAAGAAAAGTATTAACAAATTGTATGTGGCTGATGCATCAAGTACCAATCTCTTTTACTTCTGTGTTTGGGATATACCTCTTAATGTCACCAAGAGCATCTGAAATGCTTTAGCAGGTGCCGGGTAACTGCTTAACTGGCTTAATAAGGAGGAGTAGAGGCAGTGCAGACAGTGTTAGTAAGCAGTTTTCTGGTTTTTCTGTCTTCAAACATACCGTGCTAGTGGGCAGGATCATCAGGCAATGAAATGTCTACCTGAGAGAATTGCTCAGCTTAGACACATTTGAGATTTGAAGGCACTTCAAGGCTAATGTCTAATCGTGGCAATGATTATTCAGTTAAAACAATAAACTACCTGTAGCTCTCAGCATACAGAGGATAACCAAAATGAACAAAGAGAAACAGACAGATTAATCTGCTGGAACAATATCCTATGGAGCATAAGCTTGCACAGCAATGTTCTTTGGGATTTCTTCTTATGTAGTGCTTAAATGTCTGAAAGAGGTCCCAGTTCTGACATGTCAAATTTCCATTGTTTCTGCTTCTCTCAAGTGGAGACCTGGGAACATGAGTAATGTCTTTGGAATTACTCTGCTTACTTTCTGAAGTTTATTCAACTTTGAACAACACTGAGTATGATTACATGAAAATGTAATTGTAATCTATCGGTTTGTAAGTTGTTTTAGCAAATCAATTACAAATGTTACAGCTTGTAGGGTGATGGTACTATATCCACTTTAAATGTAAGTCTTGAATGAATCCTTTAGTGGTTGGAATTTTAAGGAATTATTGTCTCCATAAATCAAACCAGCTTTTTCACAACAAAGAAATTGTTCTTGCTGAATTCACAACCTCTTTTATGAAGTAGCTTGAAAATAGCTCTGAATGGAAAGCAATTCTGGATGTTGATGATGACTTAAGTTAGGGGTCCTTCCAGCATCTGGAATTGATGGAAGTCCAGTGTTGGAGGGAGAATGACTCCTCTGTTGCTTAGGTCTCAGGATAGACGCATGTGTAAAAGGGGTATTAAGCAGTAATTATATTAAAGTAGTTTCTGTGCTTGTTTCTACTGAGACCTGCATGCTGCTTAGCTTTTTTCAGTGCTGTTTTAAAGGAGTTGGCAGAGAAGCTGGTGAACAGAAGAGCAAAGAATTTTGTTTAGCATGTGCTTTCAAGTCCAGGTACTGAATTTTGCACTGAAATGATGTCTTATTTGACAGAATTAAAGCGTGTTTGACAGAGGTCATCACAAAGACCTACAGATTCTTGCCACCGTACATACTTTTGATGTTCATTATCTCAGTTCAACCTGAGTGAGTAAGCATGTGCTGAATATGATTCATTATTCCAGAGGTTTTAGTAGTGCTGTGTCTCATTTTGATGGAGAATGAGAACTAAATGGATTGCTCTTTTTAAAATCTAGCTATTTCTAAAGAAGTCTTAAAGAAAGGTAATATATCAGGACTTGTTGGATAGAGGAAGACACTAGAAGATGGTATAGATATTTGAGATTTATTTGGCCTTTCAACAGGTTGATTTAAATCTCTGCTGTAGCTGAATATTTTGGAGGGTTTTTCAGCACCTTAAGTAATCAGAAAATCTGAAAGCTAAAATTGGAACATCTGTGCTACTGTAGACAGATGCCTTACAGAATTGATATGTATGGTGGACATGTTTTCTTGTGAAGAATTTCTTTGATATGCTGTTAACATATAATTCAGATATATAGTTACAAATGTGTAGTTACAAACATACAAGTGCTGCTGATTGCTTTATATAGAAATAAAATAATTATAATTAGAAAATAAAGCTTTAGTTTTAAGTCGTGTATATGTAGCTACTTGTTGATCTGAGGATAAGAACCTGCCCCTTCTCGGGGCATAAATAGATCATAGCATGAAGAGTTTGATGCAAGTGCTGGAGACTCTGAGAAAGCCTGCAAACTTCTTGGACTTTGTCAGTCTGGAGATTTACAAGCACTTCTTGATTTTGGAACTTTGAGTGCCTCTGAGGTCTCAGAGAAGACAGTCATATGCTGGAGAATGTGAAAGCCTCAGTCTGAAAATACTGTCTAAGCTCATCAGTGCTGACAATCTAATGATGTCATAGGCCACCGCATAATTACACAATTGAAGCTTCTAGATAGAACAGTTAGTGACAGCTAGGAAGTTTCTTTGCGTAGTTCTGTCTTCAGTTTTTTGTGTAATTTTCAAAGCAGGAAGGTGTCCTGTCTGGCTGCAGGTTGTAGTTGTGTTAAAAGACTACGTCAAGGAAGCTGGATGGGGAAACACAACGGGAAGGCATTGCAATCCAATTTACGGCTTTCCGTTTCTAGCTCCTGAATTCCTGTAAATCAAGTTCTCTGGCATTACGGAAAATTATTATATATAGATTCCCCAGGAAATCCTCTGCTCTCTAAAGTGCTGTAATATAAAAGTCAAGATTTCAAGCAGATTTATTCAAATTTTGTTCAACTAAAGTTCAGGTTATTAATAAAACCTGCACATTGGTGGCTATTTTGGTATTGGCTTTCAGTTTTGCACCACTTTAAGGTTGCTGCTAGAACCTGAATATTCTGAAAACTTTATCAGTAGGTAGCTCTATGATAGTAGTTATAAGAGAAGAACATTAAATCTCGGTACTGGAATATTTCGTTGTTTCTGCAGAACACAAATCTTATTTTCAGGACAGAATGAGTGTGTATTGATTTTGTTGTTCTTACTCCCCCTAATGAGTGACTTTGGGGTTGCCTTCATTCTGATTCTCTGCAGAATAAATTGCTTGTGTCATCTAACTTTCTTGGCAATAAATCTTGTTTTCTGTAACTAGGGAAAGTGGATAGCTTTGCTGCTTTTGGAAGACTATATAACTTTTAACAATCCTGCTTTCATCCAGATGAATATCCAGAACAGTAGGTGAAGAAAGATCCCAAAACAAACAGCAACTTTCCCTCAGTCTTAGGTATTTGAAGCAATGTATTCTGTCACTTAAGGCCAACATGTGAAGTCTTGCCTGCAAAGATCTGTGTATGCCTGCTTGGAAATGTACATGTGTCTATAGTTCCTGATTTCAATTATTTCCACTCTCACTATGTATATAGCCCTGCAAGAGTGTAGGGGAGGGTGCAGAGAGGAATTCAAAACTAGGTAGGAAGTGCTGTTTGCCTGTGTTAGGTGAGCTTGGCTTTCAGCCTGACGTGGATCATGGAATCATTAAAGTTAGAAAAGACATCTAAGATCATTGAGTCCAACCATTAGCCCAGCACTGTGAGGTCTGCCACTAGACTGTCTCCCCAAGCAACACATCCACACATTTTTAAAATACATCCAGGGATGGTGACTCTAGCATTTTCCTGGGCAGCCTGTTCCAGTGCTTGACCACCCTTCAATATCCAATCTAAACCTCCCTGGGGGCAATTTGAGGCTGACTTTTGGCCTGTTGTTCGTTGCCTGGGAGAAGAGGCCGACCCCTACCTGGCTACAACCTCCTTTCAGGCAGCTGTTGAGAGCAATAAGGTCTCTCCCCTGAGCCTCCTTTTCTCCAGGCTAAACACCCCCAGCTTTCTCAGCTGCTCCTCACAGGACTTGTGCTTCAGACCCTTCACCAGCTCTGTTGCTTTGTAGAGCTTTCACTGCACTTTCAGTCTCCTGCTGTGTGACATCTGCTTCAGTGGTCATGGTGATGCTGGGCAGCAGTGGCATCCTTACTAAACTAGTAATAGGAAAGATCTTACCTCAGCAGATGTCTTTCCTTTTTACATCAGCTTGACTGACAGGTGCTATGGACCTTCCCTTAACTGTCCTAGGCTGAAAACATCCGAGTGTCTCTTGAAGGATGCCTTTGTGGAAAGGTCATCAGCATCAGTCCTGCTTCAGCTAATTCCTGATGAAATGCTTATGTGGACTTAATAGCCTCCTGAAAAACCAGTCAGGGAAGTGTCCTGTCCACAATAAAGCCTTTTAAGAACAATTTCCTGTTGTCTCTTTGGCAGAAGAAATATCTTTAGGATAAATAAAGTTTCTAGATTCTTCTATGGGCTGCCAGGGGTAGGCATTATTCTAACAGTTGAAGAAAACTTTATAATTAGGCTTATTCTTTAGAATTCAGTTTTAATGTTTAAAATAAAATGTAAAATGTGATTGCAAAGAAAACCTTTCGAATGTGAGTGTTCTCTCTTGGGTAAAATGGTATTTGCATGAGTCTTCAGGTGGCTTGAAGAAGTGCTTTTGTAGTTCATCATCTGCTTCTTCTATAGTTCTTTCTGTCTTTCATTACAGGCACAAAAGTCCTGAAGAACACAAATGCATTGTTGATGAACAATTGTCAAGCATAGTACAGAAAACATGGAAGCTTGATTGAAAGCCACATGATGTTTGAATAGGATTGTGGAAAGCCCAGAATCCTTAAAAGGGAAGAATTGCACGTGTTTCTTGTGACAGTACTGTCTAGCAAAAGCTGGCTGCCAAATGGCTTTGTTGAGGCTTAAATCTAATCAACTGTGAGAGTATAACAAGTGTTGAAAGTGCAGGAGTTAAATATATTTTCATATGAAAGGAGTAGATCAGTGTTTCATT
>WEKY01025634.1:0-24737 GCA_013390045.1 Picathartes gymnocephalus | reverse complement strand
CTTTTTCCTTTTTTTTTTTTTTTTCGTTTTTTTTTTTTTTTTTTTTTTTTTTTTTTTTTTTTCCCCTGAGAGATGCATGTGGGTTCTGGAGAAAGAAATGTATTTGCTATACATGTGGGACTTTTTCAGATGTTTTGCTCAAGACTATATTAAGACACTACTAGCTGTAAAAATGAAGAGAATTAATACCCTATCTGTGTTCTTTGCTGTTGAAGACTGTCTTGGAAATATTTATGATGTTTTGGCTGACAATAGAAGTTTTAGATGAATACAGAGTATATTTCAGGGAAGATACCTTGAATACAGACACATTCAGTAGTAATATTCCACTGCTGTGACACAGCAATATTGAAGTTTTTTTAAATTTAGATAATTAAATCATTGAGTTCAGTAGATATGCATGATGCAAATAGCTTACAGCTTAGAAATTCTCAAATGTAACTGTAAAAATAAAACCAGTTATTAAGTACACATACAGCAAAGGAAAAACAAATCCAATTAGATGGTATTCCTCAAGTTTGGTTTATTCTTTTAATCAGTTCTTTTGGCTATCAAATGAGCAGATGCTTCATTTGATTATATGTAAAATGGATAAAGTATGATGTTCATGACAGATAAGTGAGAAGGAGCAACACTTTTGAAGAGCCAGCTTGCAGAGAAGGAGAATAAACCTGTGAATTGGCAAAAAAGGAGATAAAACTGAGTTGGATGATTAACTGAGTGAAAAATCATACTGTGTGTGATCAAATAAGAAAAAATCAAACCACTGCAGTTGAATGCATAATCATTCTAGGTGTTTGTTAAATGATTCAAAAGTAGCCTTAAGAGTTTGCATATTGAACATCTTGAGTGGTGCCTCTGAAAGCCAGTAGCTGCCTTTCTCTTTGAAGTTAGAAGATCTTCATTGAGAAAAGATAACTTAGCCCCTTACAAATAGGTGGTTTGAGAGAGGATTTCAAAAAGTTAATCAGCTCTTAAAAGGAGGAAAATAAAAGCTTGCATGTTAGTAGATTTGCAAAACTTAAAATGCTTTCTATTGGCTTAATTTTTTTCTACTTCAGTTATTTTATCAGTGGAAATGGCTTTCTGGTAGTATGATATCTAGATTACTTTTGCTTTAGAGTCATAAAATCTGTGACCTCAGGTTCTTTTCTATCAGACTACACTTTAATACTTGGTCAAACTGCCAGCTTTTAGGAAAAAGAGAAAAAAAACCCAAGACAACAACTTATTATGTGATAATATAATGTGGTATAATCCACATGGAAAAATCATTATTCTCATATTAGTACAGTTACTTCCTGGGTATTTGGGAAATCACTTTGTCTATATCCATTGCTGAAAATTTCTATTTCAAAAACTTTTAACTGTGCTAATTAATCCAGTTATTTTTATGTAGAATAACATCTATTAAAGAGCATAATAAAAAACCTAACAGACTTGCAATTCAGCAGCAGTGCTGTTGTGTACCTGTCACCATAGGATTTGTGGGGGAAAGAAAGAATGTTTTAAGATGTGTAACTTAAAAACTCAGGTGCATGTTTATGTTTTTAGGAATGATATTTTCATTGGCAGTGCTGGTTTTCTTGGGTTTATCTGCTTTAACCTGGTTCTCTGTACTTAGGCACAGTGCTGATTTTTCTAGACCAGCAAGTCTGAGGGTGATACAGGCCCATGTGAGAAGCAAGCGAGGCACATTTCAGAATAGGCAGCTTAGAACACTTCAGCTATGTGAATCAAAAGGCTGTTGTGCCAGCTGTGGGACTGTGTTACAGCTTCTTTATACTGATAGACCATAGAAAATGAAGTGTTCCTGAAATCTTGATTTTGCAGATGTTGTCACTTGTCTGGTGTGTGTGGCTGACCAGTCACTTCACTGACCAGGACATTGACTGCTAGAAAAGAAATACAAGCTCCATCTTCTTATTCAGCTCCTCTGTTCTTGGCTGTAGATTGTGTCCTCTTCATTGCCTCTGTTAATTTTAAATGTTTGTGTCCTTTCTCTCATGCTTATGTTATACAGTGGAAAATGAAAAAGGGAGCGTGTTTTTAGGTTGGATGGTTTGTTCTCAGCTCTTCTAGGCTAGCACATTTGTTTTGAGGACCATTGTGTATGTACTTCTTAAATTGCAGTTCTTCAAATGAAAAATACACTGCTAACATGTACATTGCCTACTAAGATTTAAGATTAGATTTTAATACTATGCTGCTATCATTGTAAAAATATGTGGACTATTCTTTCTTGAAGTAGACTTAAGTTGTTGCTAAAGACTTGAGACATATAATTAAAAAAAAAAAGGAAGGTGCTACAAATTAATTAAGTAATCTGCATCTCTTAGTGTCACTAGGGATGTGGTTTTTGATAAGAATGCTCATGCAGTTCATAACGGTGCACTCGAATTCAATTAGTTTCTCTGGAAGAAGGAGGAATGGTAGAAACTGAAGTACAGTAGAGATTCTCAGCTCTGACTGTCAACATGGAACGAGACTTCTGCTGCAGTTATTTCTAGCAACCTTAATCTGTTTTATTTTCCTGTCCAAACATTGTTTGAACTTACTTAACCGAAGAGTTTAAGCATATGAAAAGAATTCTGTATTACTCAAGGAGCAACATCTGAATCTACAGTAGAAAGAACTGTGCCTGGATGACAGAGTCTTCCTCATCCAGTTCCTCTACAGGTTGGAGAGAGGGGAAAAGAAACTTTTTGCCCCTTTTGTTGGGGCCAGGAAGAGACATGAAAGGGGCAGTGCTTAGCAGCAGCGGATGACTGACAAATCTGATGTATGTTCGCCATCTACAAATGTTTCCGATGGTCTCTTACCTTGTAGAAAGGCATGCTGATGGGGAAAGGAAAATTTCTGTCTTGAAGAAAGGATTAAGAAGAAGATGGGTGGTATTGGGAAAAGATGACTTATTTATAGAGGGAAAGATGCTCAGCAAGAACTGAAGAACTGTCATTCTTCTTCAATGTGTTCAGTAGAATACAATACAGTATATTTACTGTAGCTTGGCTTCATTTAATCACTTACAGTTAAACTTAATTTGAATTGGGCTGTAACCAAATGGATGGATAGATAGATGCTTTTAATAAGGTCAAGTAAATGAGATTAAGCATTCTAACAATATATATATTTGCAGGTGGGAATTAGACTAGTTTCATGGACTTATTTTGTAAATGATTGAGTCATGGCTTCCTTCCATGATTTGGAGCATTTTTATCTCTTTGATGTTCTTTGTAGTGCAAATTTGGTACAGCTGTGTGTAATTTAAATCAAGTGTTTTAAACTGTGTCATCTTTTTCTTTTTTTATTATTCCAGCCCTGATGATATTGGTACCTGTTGGTATATCCTGCTGTCTGGTTCAGTCTTCATTAAAGAATCCATGTTTCTTCCAAGGAGCAGGTATGTCAGCTGTGAATGTACTGCATTCTATATTTTAAACATAAGTCATGAGATGTAGAGAGTTTTTAGGATTAAAAGGCAGTACTTTAATGAAACACAGAAAAACAAATCTAAACACATGTCTGCTGCCTTTACTAGTTGTGGTAACTGTTTCATGCCCATAGCTAGAATTGAAAGCCCATCTTTGTGGACAGTGTACAACTGGCCAAAGTGTCATGCAGATGCTGTCAATTAAAAAAACAAAACCACCAAAAACGTGAGAAATGGAGTGAAGTACTGAGTAGTCTCTTCCTATGAGTAATCGAACTTTAAATCATAGGATGCTCTAGAATTTGGATGTTTCCCTGAGGCTTGACTTACTGTGCACAAATCTTTGGTGCATGTTTTAGCATATGCTTACATCATGTTACTGCAGGTTTTGCTGCTTCTATATAAGGTTGTGCTTCATGCAAATGGATTTGCAATGAAGAGCATTTTCTTAGATGGAGGAAAAAAAAGTTTGAGTGTGAGGCACTCAACATATATATTGCTCCAGTAAAAAAAAAAAAAAAAAAAAATTTGAGCTATGGAAATAAAATGCAAGTGATTGCAAGGATTTTAGACTAGTGACTCAGCTTGATCATTTCAATGGAAGCAGAGGAGAATTATTTTAAAATGCTGGTTATATGCATATTCATTCAGACTACTATAAAAGGCTCCTTTGAAGTGTGTGGCATGTAATATAATTTGTGAAAGGCAGAATGAAAGAATGACCTGTGTCTGTATAGTATCATGATAATGAAAGCACTGGAAGTTTTTTTGCAATTTTAAATGGTGGAAAACCACTTCATGGCTAGTGTTGGTTGGTGTATGATCTTCAAATCTGCCTTCCAGTGGGAGAGCAGTGCAAGTCTTGGGGCTTCCATTTGGTGATGGTGGTGTGTTCTTGGTGAAACTGAGTGTCTTGTGTCTGTCAGACACTGCTGATAAAAAGGTATAGTAGATGTGTCATTGAATAGTTAATGCTAAAGGTGCAGAACTGATTATTGGAAAAAGTGGTACAACAGATTATAGGACCTCTGCCTATGGCAGAGTGAAAATTTTCCTGTATGCCATCCTTGAGCAGGCAGTGCCAGGAAAAAAACTGGCAGAAAGTGCTACCTTTAGATACCAAGTGAAGAGATATATAATATCTGAATTAATGTAGGGTGGTTGTATATAGTCCGTGAGTGCATGGCAGGAATCTTCTGTTCCTCTGAAATACAACAATGCTTGTTCCTCACTCTCTTTGACACTTGAAGAGAGGTGATATTTAATAAGATAAACAGTTAGCTTGAGACTCTTTCTGGTAGAATGAACAGAAAATTACAAATCCTGTGACAATAAGCAGAGCATTTAAGGGCTGTTCACATGGAGAAATGCATAAAACGACAGTGGGACAGTGTCTAATACCTTAGTATTTCAGGCATGGAATTTGGGATACAAATAGGTTTTATAGTTGCGGATGAAATCGAGTAGATGTCAAAGCTGGTGTCTTGGGAAGCAAATGCAAGAGACATGATTTGTTAATTCAAAAGGATAACTTAAGTCCATGAAAGCAAAATTAAGAAACTTTAATTATATAAGATAGGAAGTATTTTGGGAGAGTAAAACCAGAGTCATTCTAGTGAGGGACTTTGTGCTTAGAAGCTGTAGTCATTAAATGGTAGGTGAGTGCCTTGTTAAAATTTAGGACAGGGTTAATCAGGATTTTTTCTTTGTAAATGAGTAAGTTGCAAATGGGCTTTGGGCTCATCCATGACTGAGAAACTTGGCAAAAGTGCGAGGGCACCCAGGTTAAATTTCTAATTTGGAATACTGGTGGCTAATAAATGATTTATTGATTTATTTATTTACTAAAAAAAAAAATGGCCTGAGAAGAAAATTAAGTTTTTCAGCTTTACTTATGCTGCCATTGAACTGCTGGGAGAGAAGTAGCAAACTGCTCAGATATACATACTGGGCAGAAGAGACTGATTAGTACAAGTGCTAAAATGAAACTTTAGGATGCTCTAGAAAAAAGGGAATGAGACCTACTGAAAAGGCCATTGTCCAGAAAGAACTGACAAAGTGGTATTCTGGAATCTGAAGAGTAGTGTCAGAAGTGGACAAAAGACAGTTTCTGGATAAGTATTTGCTGAAACTGACTGTTTACATATACAGGGAGTAACAATTTCAAGGGCCTTTTTGAACATTGCATAATTTGTGTGTCTTAATGTTCTGTTACTGCTAAAATGAACTGGCTATGGTTTAACAAATGAAGCACATGCTCATGCATCACTGACGTCAAGTAATAGGAAGAGACCTAAACATTGCAAAGTAGAGATCATCTAATTTTGATTTTGTTTGTCATTTGAGTAAACTAAATTTGCAATAGTAAATTAATGTTTACACTATTTTAGTGTGGCTTTTTTTCAGTTTAATCCATTATCTTTGCCCATCTAAAAAGCCACTAGGATATTATTTTGCAACATATGAAGCTTGTGATTAAGAGAGCAGGATGGAGCCAAGGAGTCAGTGTAGGAGCAATCAAATATTTAGAAAGCAAGAAGTATGTTCCTTTCTCCAAATCTCATTGACTAAGAAAATTCTCATTTCCCAAACTTTTTTTCCCAGAGCCAAATGTAATTCATTCCTAAGCATCTCACCATTGAAAACTCCTCGTTTTTTTTTTCCCACTTAAAAGATATTCTCTTTTTTTGTCAGCCGGCCCCATGCACCTGTAGTAAATCTCTGTGGACAGATTCTCTGGCCTGCTGATCCTTCTCAGACTGAGGGCTTCCCCTTGCCTGTCCTCCTGACCTCTTCAAGCTCACCTTCATTGAATGATGGCTGAGCAGTGGCTGACCCAATTTAAAATAAGACACATGTTGTCATCCCACCAATTCCACCCCCTGAATTTCAAGAGCATTTGCTATTTGTTGGATTTCAAAAGTAGTATCTCAGGGTAATTTAGACAGACCTAGTGGATAAATCTACCTGCAGTCTTGCAGTTGTGTTCTCGGTCCTGTGCAGAATTCAGTCTTAGTCTTTATTTCGTGGCAGTTGGCATGTGAGTCCATAAAGAACAGGATAGAGGGCTGTCACTAGATTTGAGCTGACACTTGCAAGTACCTTTGATGCCTTAATTGGCTACCTGCAAACAGAGACTAGACAGGAGTAAGAGAATAAAAGTGAATATTTATTTGAAGGCCTTCAAGGGCACACCCTGGGGAGCACACCCTGGGCTACCAGACCCAAGATGGACCCCAAGATGGACGACAAGTCACGAGTTCTTACCCCAGTTATAGGTTTTGGTACATTAGCATATCAGCATAAATTCGCCAATTAAAACTTCAGCTACTGATGTAATTCTCTCCGGCTTGCCCCCTTTCTTTAGATGTTGGTTTACACTTTCTGGGCTTAGGACTGTCCAAATGTCCTTGGAGAGCAGGCCTGGAGAGGGTTGTTATGTCTATCACTGCCCGAGAGAGCAGCTAACAGGTTACAAAGCACTTCAGAGTTACACACACTAAGTACAACAGGATCTAAGAAATATAAAAGTTAAAATTCGAGGCATCACCTTAGTGCCTTTGACTGCATATGCACAGCATATTATTTGCATTTGGGTTCTCTATTAGCTGATTTGCTTGCATCATTTTAGATATAGCATTCTCAGACTGGTTGGTGAGTAACACTGGAAAGGCTCTTTTGTTGTATATCTTATGTCAGGTAAACTGATTTTATTCCTTTCTTCCAAATCATTGTGTCCATGGCTGTCATTTCCAGTATTAGATACCATTTAAAATTCTTTCACTAGAGACACTAAGTTTGGCAGATAGTTAATATACAGTTGGGGAAGAAGAGTGTTTTAAAAAATACCCCCTTCCGCTGCCATGAAGCTGTCTAGAAGCGTAAGAAATGACCACCCCTCTGCTTTTTTGCTGTGGGTTATGAACAGCAAACCCTAATTTACTGCACCCCACCTCAGTGAGAATGTCCCAAACCAGACACCTCTCACTCCCCACCCCTCTCTGGTGGGAGACACAAAGGCAGAGATCATGAGTTGGGATAAGAACAATTTACTGGAAGTAGTAATAAGATAAAAAAAATTAATAGTAACAGCAGCAATGCTACTAAAACCCATGTAAATAAAAAATAGTATAGCAGTCCAAAATTAACCAGCTGTGTAGTGTGTGAGATATGGTAGATAGCTACTAGTTAAAATAGTTTGAAATGAGTATCAAAGCTGCCAATTCATGACAAAGTTTTATAATGTACTGGGTGACTTGTCCAGTAGCTAGTTACAAGTAATTTTACAAGTCTTTGATTCCAAATTTTAAAAAAATAAGTTGTTCAAGAGGAATATTGGAATACATGAAGTCCTAAATCGAGTATTTAGCTTTGGAAACTTTAACATCTAAACCATGTCTATTTTTTTGAAAATACCATGAGTTTATTTCCCTATTGTAATATAATTTAGCTTCTATTTGTTCAAATGCCAAGCCAACGGGTAGCAAATAGTGTTCATAAGATAAGGCTGGATTTATTGTCTTTAATTTATTATTTTGGGAAAATATACAATCCACAGTTTAAAAGAATTGTGCTCTGAACAATTAAAGCTGCCATTTATTTGGTGACATATGGTAAAGCTTAATTTTGTTCTGCTGTTTAAGTTCTGTGAATTAAAACAGTGAAATTTATTTCGACAGTTTAATATGAGGAAGATCATCCCTCTTTCCCTCCGGTTTTCCTATTAATATTTACAAACTTCTTCCGTTACTCTAACATATCAGGCCTATATTATGGTTGAACTAAATATTCCTTAATTCTTTCCTCCCACCATGACCATCAAACTAGCAAAAACTAACACTCAGTCCCCTCATCATTGCCCCTGAGCATCTGTACCCTGAAGCAGTTCACATGGTAGAAGGAAGCTTATGTACAAACTCCAGAAAATAAATGAGCAGAAAACGCAATAGCCTGAGGGCTGTCCTGGCTCTCTTGTGTTTTCACATGGCCTCTGACAGCGACAATGTGACAGTCCTTCAACATGTCTTTTAGAGTGGCCTATGGCTTCCCTTGGCCTGCTCCATGCTCTCACCACATTTGGTCATTTGCTTGGACTTCCTGTGTGGTTTTTGTAGCAGTATTTTGCTTGTACGTGTAGACTCCACTGGGTTCTTTTGTGTTCCTAAGATGGGAGATGCACTACCACAAGGTCTCCTAGATCTCCCACAGCTCACCTCGTGCTTGCTCTTGGCCTTTCACGGCCAGAGGATGCACCTGTCTTTTAGCAGCAACAAAATACCGAATTGGAGCAGTTTTTCTCAGACTGTTGGCTCTGGTACTTGGGGTTTTTTGCTTTTCTCCTAGAATGCTTCCAAGCCAGTCTGGGTAGTGTGTGCTGTGCTGCTCAGGCATCCCGCGGTGCCGACTTGGCCCCTGCAAACCTGGTTTTACTTGGCTGTCATTGCTTGCTCATCTACTGTTTCCTTGCTGCAGCCTCTTTCCCTTCACTGCTGCCACATCCAGCCAGTTCTTCACTGCTGCCACATCCAGCAGTTCCTGCTTTCCCTTTGGCGGGTTCACAGATTATACATACAGGAGCAGTTATTAAAGCTTCTTCCTCTAATTAAAAGATTTAAGTTTGGAAGGTGGGAGAAAATCTGCCTGATACTATTTCCAAAATTAAAAGGGATGTATATGTTTAAATATTGATGATTTAGCCCTCTGGTCTTTCCCATACTAAAACAACTTTAAAAATAGAAAGGAATATCTCATCATACTGGAGAGTCATTCAACAACCTATGAACTTCTTTTGAATGTGTGTAAAGCAATAGCAAAATTCAGTTTATGCAGAAATGTTTTGTCCTCATCCAAGTGTATCTTCATTAACTTATGAAAGTAACTTTTCAGGATAAAAATTGTTAGGGATTTTGGCAGACTTTTTTATTTTGACAGGTAGTGAATGTGAGTGTAATGGTGCTGGAGCGGAGCCCTTGGCTATCTACATGCATTTATACAGCTTTATGTATCTGAAACATACTTCCTAATTTTTGTAATGTCTGAATCATGCTGTTTTGTGTGGTTTACATATATGTAATTGGTGTGTTTATTTTCTGAATACAGAATTGCCTTTGGTTGATCTTTTGAGTCAGTAAAATTATGCTGATAGCTTTAATCACAATGATAAAATCCTTCTCTCAGTATGACTCATATATTTGCAACTTAGTGTTTATTAATAATGGCTGTTACTGGCTGAAACCTATGAGATAACAGAATGAAACTGGGATTTTAACTGAAAGAGAGTGATCATTATACACAAATATTTAAACCATGATAAAATCCCCTAAAACGGGATTTTGCCCCCCGAGCAGGAAATAGAGTTTTAGGACAATGGGCTTGTGGGAGGCTCAGAGTTGTACTTTTGGGAACTGCTAGTTTAGTTGTTTAAGCTGCAGAGGGCAGATCAAGAGCTGTGTGGAGCTTATTTAGGTTTTTCCAAGTTCTGAGTTGCTTATGGCTAAGGATTTGCTGCATTATGATGGAAACATGAAGACCATACATTGGATATTTGTAGAGAAAAATAACTCCCCAGGTTATAGTTTCAAGTCTGTTTAAGAAGTTACTTGGAAGTGTAAGCTTTGGATTTAGTTTGCCCTTGGAACTCTCTGTCTTGAATAGAAGACTATTTTTGCTGCTGCTGGATTTTCCTGTGACCTCTTTGTTGTTCTGGTATGCCTGTATCAAGCTGGTGGTGTTCTGAAGCAATGCTCGTGATCATCTCTAAGGGCTGGTGGGAAGGCATAGACTGTGGTATTGTTGTGGTCTGACCCCGCTGCTGCCTTGTCCTCTGTCTGGTTTGAATGTCTTGGTTCAGCATTTCAGTCCTGTCCATTGAAACTGAAGCATGAAGGAGTGTGATCTTTCTTAGGAAAGACTGAAATCATAAGCTAAAGTAGGAAGTTGGAAGTAGTAGTGATGTCAGTCCTTTTATGACTGTGTGGCTATTATGAATTACTCACAATGAATTTTAAATGGACATTGAGAAATAAACACTAATTGCTTTGTACTGTCTGCATCTACCCAAAAGACTGCATTTGTCCTTTTGGGTGGAGATATTTAGTGTTACCTGCAAGCAGAAAATTAGACCTATCACAGCATGTGTGACTGTGATTACTTACTGATACTCAAACTCCTAGAGAAAATAAAATCTTGCTTACAAAAAGTAGCATTTTATTGGGAGTATCTGATCTGGCTGGCCATGTACCTTGAATTTGCTAATCTCCTGTTGGTGTCATGGTCAGTGTTACCAGTGGCATCCAGCACTTGCTCTTGTGTGTCATTGGAGCTTTCCTTACAAGGTGCTGGAGGAGCTGGAGCTGCCGTGGGGCTGTCCCTGAACCCAGCTCCCTGAGGGCTGGCTGGCAGGCAGGGCATGCAGGGAGGATTTCAGGTGAGTCTGACTTCATCACTTGAGACACAGTCAGCGCTGGCTGTAGCTGAATTAGCTGGGCCATAAATTGATGGGCCTTGTGATGTCACCCAAAGGTGTCCTTAGAGTTTGAAAAAACTAGTGTACGGGTTTTTTTGAATATGAATACTTAAGAATATTTTTACAGCTAATTTATCCTTTATCCCATCCATCTTCTGTTCTGCTGAGTAATTGAAGAGTTCACTGTGGTCTGAAACTGATCATGACAGTATCTGAGGTGCTGGGAAATAGAAGAGGAGACAGTTCCTAAATGATGAGATTGGCTGGTGTCTGGTGTCGTTCCTGTCACATTTCAGTGCTACTGGAATTTTGTTTTTGCGGAGCTGATAAAATGTTAAGGGACTTAATCTATTACACTGGCATCTTTTGAAAACAAAAATAGAAATGTAGTGTTGTTTGTCTGGTGCTACCAGGCTTTCTTCCAAGTTTGTAATGACAAGATAACAATGAAGCTGAAAGTGTCAAATGACCTGAATATGTTTTCAGTGAGCCTGAGTTGTTTTGATTCCTCTTAAGGAGAGGCAGGCTTTCAGAAAGTGCTCATGGTAGGAGAAAAGCAAACTTCAGGAGCTCTCCCAAATGCAAACCTTATACCAGTTTCGAGATATATGTACTGAGAGCTACAGACTTCTGTCTCTTTTAATGCAAAAGACCCAATGATAGGTTTGAGAAGGTCTGGATCACCTGCTCGTGCTCAGAGGCATTTGTAGAATGTTTAGAACAATTTCATATGCTTTCTATAGGAAAGGCACCATTAATTGGTGGTGCAGAGCTTGTAGATTCAAGTGATCTTTGTGTTTGGTTTTTCATTGTTTCAAACATGGTAATTGAAAGCTGAGTCAAAGTGACACTTCTTGCCACGGTTGGTACATTTAAAATACGAAGTTAGGCTTTTCTTATATTGTGCTTTATTCGCTTCAGGGATGTTTATCTTCCCCATTGAAACTGCGGCTGTGTGAAAATACTTAAAATTTAAGGACGTCTATTGTAATGAAAAAATGGCATTTATGATATAGATCATAGAAACAAAGTATGCAGAATTATAAATCCAGACCACTGCTTTTATGGACAGTTTTGCCTGTGAACCATTTTAGGTTATTTTTGCATTTGTTTTACAGAATAAGTTTAATGAAAAATTTTTAAATGGCATATAGCCAATGCCAAGGAAAAACAAAATCTGAGGTAGCACACACAGTAGATTTTCTGTGTAAGCATGAATGTATCTTAATAGCTCAAAGTAACTGAAAAGGACCTTAAGGAAAAATTAAAATCAAGCAGAAGATTCGTGGGGCATAATTTTTGAACAGACAGACAGGAGAGGAAAAGAGAGAATCCTTTAAGGTAGCTGATAGAGGAAACGTAATCTTTGACAACTCTGATACCAACTCTCACACCCCACGTTTTAACATGGGTTAAAATTAAGATTAATTTTTGAAAAAATGTGCTGGCATAATGGTGGGGATTTTTTGGGCTTTTTTTGTTATTATTCCCCCCACCCCCCCGGGCTGTGGAAAAGATTAATTCTACTGAAAACACTCCCTTTTTTCCTGAAGACATTGTATTCTCATTGTTGAAAAATTTTGGTGCTGTTTAGTTGATTGCCTGGTTTCTAAAATGTGCTGCACCGAAAGCTGGCCTTGAAACAGTATGGTTTCATTGCTGACTCTCTTTTTAGCTTATTTTGTATCTCACTGGCTAGAGGTACCTTTCTAATCCCAGTGTGAGAGTCTCTAATGGAGCATGTCACACGTTGAAGTCTTTGAGAACAATATCTAACCAATCTTGGAAACATTGCTCATCTTTGCTTTTGCTTTTACTGCTCTTCTGTACATTATAATTATGTGATATATTTTATTTTAGCAGTACTCACATTAGGATTATCTTTCTAAAGTTTCATTTTTGGTTTTAATATTAAAAAACTGTTTTCTGAAATCATAATAAATTACTTGCATACAAATGGGGATGTGAAAAAAAACCTGAGAACTCTTCCTGAGAAATTGAGGAGGAGTATCTGCTACTGCGTACACTGTTAATTATAGGCATCTATCTGAAGAAAATTGTGGCTTTTTCACAATTGAGAATGCAGTTGGTGAGATGTCCTATTATGTGATCTCTTCCTTGTGATTTAAGATTTCCTCTGATTCAATTTAATAGTACTCAAGGTTTTGAGTTTTAGTGCAAACCTGCAAAACATCAAAGCCCCCTTCAGTTACTTGGGAAAACTGCATTATAAGACTTTTGCTGAGGTCAAAAGGAAGACCCTGTTTGTTTTATGTGCTCTCAGGGTCTCTGGACAAGTTTTATAAGTGTAATGAACTGAAGTAATCTGGTCATTGCTTACATCAAAATAACAACAAAAGGAACTGTGTGCAAAAGTAGCATAAAGAATACCAAAAGGAGAAGTTATACCCATGTGGGGAGAGGGGACAGAGGACACTGGCTTTTCTTTGCCTCATGTGGAATTCTCAGGATCTAAATTTTCATAAACTTAATTTTGCTGAAGGACAGTCTTGATAAGCTGAAGTAATGATGTTTACTTATGTGTTTGGAGGACTTCAGAATAACTGGAAGGAATTAGAATTATTGTCTTGATTCTTAGCATGATTCCACTACTGTAATTCTTCTGCAAATAATCTTTTTAACAAAATGTTGCTCCATGTTGTAGAAGATTTGAAAATGTCGGGGAGTTATCTTTCAGTAGATGCTAAAATTTTCAAATGTTTCTGAAAAACAAATCCAGGAATATGAGATGTGGTATAACATTTTAAGCGAGGAATAATTTATTTTTCAAATTATAATATAAATAGCTAAAACAAAATTGTCACCACTACTCCACTGGTTTACTTTGTTTATTCATTCACAAATATACGAATATATCTTGAATACATCTGTTTTGTACACTAATAGATTTATGGAAACTCATTATTGAGGTAATGTGTTTAGCTCTCCACATGAATGAATTAGTTGTATCCAATGAGTTAGGCTTGTAAGTCTGTGTGGAAAGTGTCAATGTGTATGTTCTTATTTTACTTCTGAAAACCTGGATGACACGTCAAGTTATTTGTAATTCCTTAATTATGAAAGTCTCTAGGGGGACTTAAAATGCTTGTTATGTATTTTTCAATATAAAAAGTCTTCATTTAGAAACTAACATCTGAAGTCTTTGTATGACATTGGAAAAATACTCCTCTGTTTTAATGAATTTCATGAATGTTAATAAGCCAAACTGTGTTTAGACAAGGTCTTGCCTCTTAAGTAATGTTTTCCAACAACTTCTTATTCTTTGAGACCATTATGTAGATCTTGTGATGTCACAGCAATCTCCATGGCAACACAGACGTCATTAACATGAAGCATAAGCAAAGCTGTCTTTATTCAAACCATTTATTTATTTATTTGAAAGGATAAGAAAAAAGTAGGCTAGGGAAAAACCTTTCATCTTTGAATGTTTTCTGAGATAAAATAATATGAGAACTTCTCGTTTAAAAATATAATCAGGATAATTTTTCCCAAAGAAGGAGTTATTCCCAGGTGTTCTGTTGAGGTGTTCTGTTCTGCCTTCTAGCTTTCTGTACTAGAGATGTTGCAAAGCTGAACTGCTGCACCATGCTAAATCTGTTGTTGCCTCTACTAGTGGGTTCCACTTTTGTTTGTTTATATAATTGTATAGTCTATGAACATAGATCTTGAATTCAACAGAAAAATGCCATCAAAACGTTTCTTTTGTGTAGTGTACATAAAAGGGTCGTAAAGGAATGCTAAGTGGTGTTCTAGTCTGAAAAGTATTCAGGATCACCTGCTGCTGTAAAGACCCTGAGTGTCTACCCTTCTTACAGTAAATTTGCAAAACAATTTGTGAATTCTTAACAGCACTTTTTCAGATGGGTATTTTACCCATTTTTCAGCTTAATGTTTTAGTTTTAATATTATATTATGAAAAGATAAAGTGAAAAGCAACGAATGTGAAACTTTATACAATTACTTAATTTTTCTACCTAAACTAGTCAAACTTGCTACCTTACTCACGCTTGTAACCAGGTAAAATTTTAAAATTAACCTCACTTTTTAAAACAGTAGACTGTTCTAAAAGAAAAACTGTATGAAGATCACAAAACGTATCTTTCAGGGTAGACTGAGAGGAATTTCTATGGAAGCAAACCTCCAGAATCTAGCTAATTTCAAATTATTCACTGTGAGTTTTCAGGAACTTCTTTTCAAGTGCATTCAGTAGTCAGCTATAAAGTAGCAGATTAATGCAACCTCTGATCTGGGTTGCATTTGCATAAGAGTTAAATCCCTAGGAGCATTACGTAGATAAAGCACTATAGTCTGTCACCTGTAAGGATGCTAACTAAAAGTGTTCAAAATACTGAAGAGGTTTACTGAAGTTCTCAGCTGGAGTTTAACTTCTATACATTTTTAGCAGGAGTAATAACTCATTAATTTACTATAAATGTGCTTATTGTATAATTTTAGTGTGGCCTGGTTAGTCATCAGGCATTCTCTCTGTCTGGCTTGCTGGATTCTCTGCACCCTCCTGCTGCAGCAGCAGGGTTATTATACTCTGCGCCATGATTCATCTTCCCCCATAGGCAGTGGGTGGTTTGGGTCCCAAGTCAAGCAAGGAGCTGCAGTGATGTCTGAGGCTTTTTTCTCTTGTGAAACACTCCTCCCACGTATTATTAAGTGGTGTGTACTTCGCTGTGATATTGAAAGTGAGTCCCTTTCCTGACACATGAGCTCTTGTATCTGAGACTGTAAACATCTAAGCTATCATATGACATTGGATAAGCCTAATCATCCTTATCCATGGTATGCAGTGAGCTCATGTCTCCAGGATTTGCAAGTAGTGACAGGTCTGCAAATGCCTCTTCAACTTGCCAGCATCTCAATTTTCCTTTCAACTGAAAAGCATTTCTGTAAAGCAGCAACTTGCTCTTGCTGGAAAAAAAAAGTAAAGAAAGCTATAAATAGAATAACACTCTAGGAATTAAATAAGTTAAAAGGAAAAAAAAGCTAATCTAGTTATTATTTTGATATGCAGGTGACCACTACATTTTAATTTAAAAGAACAGTTATTACAAGTCAAAAGCAGCTTGGGTTTCCCTTGCATTTTTACTTGCTTTTCCTAAAAGACAGGCGCTAATTCAAATGAGAATCAGAGAAGTCAGCCTATATTAGGATAATTTGATGTTCTGTATAATGATGCCCCGTCTTTTAGTTGACAAACTCTTGCTTTCATATTTCCAGCATGCAGCTCTTAAGTTTCTAAGGGAAACCCGCTGCTGCTTTCCCTGCTTGCATCATCCCAAGCGGAGTGCTTTTCTCGTTAGAGTGGCTCTGCATGCATGAAGGGCTCTGTCTTTTTTTCCGAGGGGTCAGAAAATGGCCACGCCAAATTTAGTTTTCATCAGAGCACTTAAGAGTTCCCCTGGGAATGGCTTGTGCATGTATACGAGCTTCTTAATTGTAGCTTTTTTTTTTTTCATCCCTGGCAAGGATGAGTTGGGTGGAGGTCTGGGTTTCAGAGCATACTCATGTGAAACCCAGCTAAACCTAGCTTGGCTAGAATAAACCATATAGAGGGACTGATGCTTTTCATTCTAACCTGGACATACCAAAATGAAATATGGTGGTTCTTAATGAAGAAGATGCATGAGAAGAAACTTGACTGAATCCGTTATTATCTCTCTAAATGGCAGATAGAAAGTAGTCCCCATTTTGTTTCCCATCTAGACATCTACTTAATACTGCTCTGTATTTCATCAAAGAATTTGGTGTGACTGGTTGGCTTTAGAACTAAATCTAACTACCTAACATTTTGATGTTGTTGCTAGCTGAATGTTGATTGTTATGTCAGGATTTGATTTTGGGATTTTTAGGAGACCAGACATTCTGCTCATGTTTGCTTCTGTATCATCAGATAATAATTGATGCAGTGATTGAAAGCAGGTGCCTGCCATGACTGATGTCACGGCACTGCTGTGAGGAAGTGGCATGTGCAGGTGGGACATGCAGCACATGATCCATCCAGTGGGGATGGGGACCCCTTTCTGCTCTGATATTGAGAACTGGAGGATAGAGGGAAGATTAGAAATGCAGTAGATAGCACTTGAATGTAAATGGTGGTCATAATAATAACATTTTCAGGATGAGGGCTACCTAAGAGCAAATGACGACACTTTGGCTTACATTAACTTCAAATTCTAAATATGCTTCATGCAATACCTCTGTATTTCATTTTGGTAGTTTTCTATGATTCTCCTAAATGTACATGTCAACTGAAGCTATGTAATTTTCACAAAAAGAGCTTTGAAGTATTGGGTTTATGTAACTTAAGATCCATTTTTATCAGGAATATGTTAAAAACTTGAGAAACAAAATTGAACTGTGCATAGCCTTGTGCTTATGGATTTATTCATGTACAGTCTTGAACAGATAAGGATTGGATGCAGTGAAGGTGGGAGAAGGATAATGTTTACTTTAATCTCCATGTTTATTTGGATGTTCTGCATTGGCAAATATTGCACAGCAGTGATATTAAACCCATTGTACATCCCATTTGAATACTTCAGAACAAAGAAGGTTTTTGAATATCTGATTTCTAGAGTTTTGGCATAAATCATTGCAATATATTCATGCATTACATTTCTACTTTATATTGTAAATTTTGTTATCAAAAAAGAGCAAAATCTGTGTAGAACTTACTTCCTCTTGTACATATACCCTAGAAGATTCTAAGAACCTGAGAAACAAGAATATTTGCTACTTGTATTTTTCCTTTCATTAGGAATATCTCTAAACAGAATATGCTTTTTGATTCAGAGGAAATGTCAATTAAATAGATTTTATTCTCAACCAGCAACTTTGTTCAAAATATTGCATTTATATGTACATAAAATTATCACAGTATTATAAGCTGAAGCATGTGCACCATAGGGATGACCATACTTTGTGGAGCTTTCGTTGTGAGACTTAGAAATAGTTTTACTAAAAACTTAAGCTAGTGTAATGTAGGGAATATCAAAAGAAATACAAGTTAAGATTACATTGTAGAGGAAACCCTAAATTTTTGTGTGTCCTTTTTGCAAAATAACTGTCACTAGTGAAATTGTTTTGTATGAGTGATCTTTGATCTTTAAGAGGAAGAAAGGAAAGGGCTTCACACTGAAACCCCTTTTCTTGGTGTTGTGAAGTTTTCTTCAGCTTCTGCATCACTTTTGATGAATGCATTTACATTCCAGTGCTGAGAAATAACTTTCCATTTGGGAACTGGGTTGATGTGAAAACAGGAATGTGGAGGCCCAGGGTGAGGGGACAGAGCTGAATGCTGATAGAGAAACATTCCCTCTTCAGTAGCTGCTGCCTCTCCTGCGAGCTTTGAAAAGAGCATCTGTGTGTGCGTGTATGAGGATGTCTGGGGACCTGGGGAAATGGATGGATTGTGTCTGGAGAAAACTGACTTGTCCTCCAATGTCATGATGATAAGAGAAAGAATAGAACAAGTCACCTCAATACCTGCAATTTTTTGGCTGTCTCTATGTGTAAGTGGTTATAAAAATTTGTGTTGCTTGTGGCTTTAGATGTTTCATTTAACTGAAGTACTTTGTTATTTTGTTTTATTAGTAAATCTATTAAATTTGAAGGGGAATGAATGCAGACAGTGGTCCTAAATTATTCTCTTGTTTGTGAGCCTCAGATATATTTATACTACTGTAGTTTTTAAGAGTAAAAGATTTTTTTAATGAAAAATGTGGGTGTAAACTTGGGAAACATGGAATCCCTTAACTTTAATTTGAAACTTGTCTTCTATTAACAAGCATGAAACCTGAAAACCGATGCCTCTGTTCTTTAGCCAGCTGTGTATGTTTGCAGTATAACAAGTTGTGAGCTGAGATATGTAATGTAGTAAGATACACTTATGGATAAGGGAACTGTCATCTCTGATCAGTGTAAATTCAATTTAAGAACGCATTAAAATGCGAATGAAATTGTAAACTACTTACATGGGTTAAAATACCTGCTTTTACTACATAGTGAGAAAAAAAATACTTTTAATACTAATGACTTTACTTGGAAATAATGCTTTTGAATAGTCAAGTGAGAAATTACACTTTAGTCAATTGTTTAAAGGAATAATATAGTTAGGGAGAAATTGCTTGGGGAAGATACTTAGCTGTCCACTATAAAGTAGATTCCTGTAAATAATATTGTTTTATATATCTTCAGGTAGTTGTTAGTGTTTGGGGTTTGTTTGTTTGTTTCATTTTTTGGTGTTTTTGGATTTTTTGGGGGAGGGAGGTTGGTCTTGGTGTTGTTGTTTGTGGTTTTTTTTAATTAAAGTAGGTTTATATTCACATCATGCATTCAGTGTCCCTATGGGGATACAAGTACTGTGACAGAAAAGGACTCCAGAAGTGAAATTATCTCTAGGACAGGTAGTGAGGAGAGCATCTGTGAAGCTTAATACTCAGGAAACCTCAAGTCAGAGCAGCGAAGAAAACTGTTGGAAAAGCTGCTGCAAAACAAGATTCTCTGGGGAATTTAGGTGAGGCAGCAATATCCTGACCAGGCAGCCCTTCTAGCTTTCTAAATTGTTGTTATAACCTCTGCATTCCATATTGACAGCTACAATTGCAGAGATACCTTTAAACTGCCTTAGCTTCCTTTGTTGAAATTCTCTTACGCACATCACCAATTTAGAGAAAACAGTTGCAAATTTGTGATTCTTTCAGGTGTAACATTGACTTAATAGTTGCAAACAAGCTATATTTAGGCTTGATAAGATAATTTTGATTTAAATGATTAAGGAATGGTATGATACAACCAAATGTGAAGTCTATATCATGTAAAATTCTCTACTGCACTTTAAAAACAAAAGTGGGGTATAAACTTAAGCTCTGTATATGCACAGGCTTATCTCACCCTACAGTAAGGGAAGAATTGTCAAATTCCTGATCTATTGAAACCTGCTAATAAGGACTCTCTGCATTGTACTTTAGCTAGCCAGTACTCATGTTGACTATTTTGTGAGAAATCTGTGTAGTCAAACTCACTTTCTATGGGAAGTCTGGCATGAAAATTTTGTAAAGAATATTGTTTAATCAAAGTTACTGAAATAAAGCTGATATCAAGAAGATAATCTATCAGCCCTTCCACTGAAACTTTATTTGCTTGGTACTGTTTCTCTGTGATACCTAACATCCCTCAAGCCAGCTGACATGTCTGCTTGTGGTCCCTTGTATGAAGTTCTTCTGCTGGTATTTCAGAGTGTCACAGAATGATTTGTGACTTGAAAGATCAGATAATTCTAAAGCCCCTGCCATGGGCAGGGACACCTTTCACTGGACCAGCTTCCTCAAGAGCCCCATCCAACCTGATCTTGAACAATTCCAGGGATGGGGAATCCACAGCTTCTCAGGGCAACCTGTTCCAGTGACTCATATTCTTACAATGAAGAAATTTATAAAAGGCTTTACAGTTTGGGCTTCTTTATCAGCTCAGTGAGCAGACTGTATCATGTGTTGGGTATTTGCTGAATCTTATTGCATGCTGATGTTTCAAATAACCTGTTTCCAATTAAATGAGTTTGTTTGATGGCTTCCTCTACTAAGTAACTAGTTACTGCCCTAGGGATTTTGGAGAAGAGTGTCACCGAAGTACTTTTTTGTTCATCTTTTATTTTTGCTCTTGTGGGAAGCTCTGATAAATTAATTCAGATACAACTTACTGACTTTGATGTCAGTCTTATGAATTGAGACAGCAGGAGATGCCAGAACCTGTGTTGAAGTGTGATTCTGCAAGAGATGGTGTGCACCGCTGTAATGGATGTTCTGCCACAGTCAGAGATGGACAACTCTGAAGTGCCCAGATATAGTGGAGAGTAGCAAGAGTTCCCTAATTTTCATTGATTATGTGAATTCCTCACTGGCGATGAATTTTCAACAGAGGCTGGAAGTCAGGATCTTTAGCTGGTGTGGCCATCTGAGAACTGCAACTCTTGAAAGGTCATTTAACTTTCTTGTGCCTTGATTTACTTGTCTTCTTTCTTACAGCACTTCGCAAAGTTTAGAGAGTTTGTTTGCAGCCTGAAGTGCCTTGTGATCTTTGGTCAAAGATAATATATACATGTGATGTGTTGTCTGCTCTGATAAATTTCACGCTGTCATAGGGGTCTGAAAAGTCCAGGAATGGCATAGTTATTTGCTGTGAGAACCAGTGCGTTACTTGGGGGCAGAAATGGAGAATTTTCTTTATAGTAACTGAATTCATGCCTTTTATCTTAATATGTTGACTGCCTGTTCTCTGGTGCTAAAAGGTGAAATCTAAGCAAGTTATTCAAGTATAGAAAAGCACATCCAAAACACGTTTCTTGGGGTGTTTTTTTTTTTTTTTTACTGTGTTTGCTAAAGCTTGAAACTTTTGCATGTCAGCAGTGATTAGCAACAGACAGAAGTTTAAAGTTGATACTTACAGACAGTAATAGAGGAGGAAGAAAGGTGGAGTGGAGAAGTGTATATGCATTTTCTGTTGAAATGAGTGCTTGCTCCAAGGCTACAAATGTGGGTTGACAAAAAAATACAGCAATATGTGTTTTCTGGGTGGAAAGAGAATATTTCTGTGTGCTTCCAATTATAATATCAAATAAGTTGATTTAGTAATCACCATTTTTTGCATTTTTGTTTTTCAATCAATGAATTGATTTACTTTCTCCTTTCTTTACCTCTCCTTTCTGTTTCTAAGGAAGAAATGTGGTATGAATCAGGCTATTGGCTGAGAAATTAAGTTTTGACACTTCTACAACAGTTTAATTAATCAGTTTAATGGCTTCATTTTCTGGGGTCTTTAAGAGTAATTGAAATTTTATAAAATTTAAGATGTTATTGTAGAGTAAAGAACCCTGTGTTTTGTTGCTGGACTATAGGATGAAACATGTGTTTGCCTCTAGGAAAATAAGCATTTTGTCCAGAGACTTCTTTATTGAATATTTCTTTTCAAGAGGCCTAGTATTCTGGAAAATTTTTCTATTGTAAAAGTCCCATGTACCATTAAATGCGATTATTATTTTGATGAATAAGCACAGCTGGCATTTCTTTTCAATATCTGACTGCCTTCTTTTTGAGCCTATAAATGTGCTGTTGTCAAGAGATTAGCCCTTGGGGTAGCAAGTTAAATTGTTCATTTCTACTAATCGCCAGGCGGGACAGGAGCATAGATACGAACTGGCTAGATAGACTGTTGTGAATGGTGTGTGAGCTGCAGTTTGTGAATTAGGAAATAAAGCTTAAAACAGTTATCTTTCACAGACACTATAGCTTCAGTGTGTTACCACATGCCAGGATTGGTTAAAATTCAGATGTTACAGTTTTATTCAGTTTGGTTTGTTTTTCAAGGTGTTGCCCTGGGGGCTTCAGACGGGAAGGTTTCCCACATCTGTTGCACAGTGCCAAGTGGAAGAAAGGGAAAGGCCGCATAGTTATATTGGCTTTCAGTTATTTTAGGGTGGATTGCTTACAGCAAACTTAAAGAGGGGTCCTGAAGTTGCAGTCAATTTGGTATCTGTCCTGCCCCGCAGTCTGCGATGGGAGAGGTCTGGCATTGACCTGGAGGAGGAATCAGAGACCCCTGGAACCAACTTTAGCTGGCTTTCTTCCACTCTGATGGTGTATGAATAAGGATCTAACTAGAAAGGTCCTGGATTTCACTGAATCGTGTACTGGTTCTCTGCTTTCCACCTTTACATTTGTATTTTGAAGATTCTTTGCAGTGAATGCTACAAATGCACACATTCATCTAATACAGGCAGAGCACTCTAGAAACCGAAATAAAAAAAAACTTTCAGTTTTTTTCTTACAGGGAACAAAATAGTATCATGTTTAATTATTGCACACTGATGAGAATGTCCTATGAAAGGGCAGAACAACCTTTTGTCCCCATCTATTCAATTTGGGAATACACTCATCTTCCTTATTTTATTAGTTCATTTTAAGTAGAAAAGAGCTAATTCAAGTTGATCAGCCTTTTAGTTCTTTCTTTGGTATGACTGTTAGCTTTTGTTAAAGAAATGCAGATAGCTTAGGTAACTTAATACTGTAATGCCAGAAGATCTTGATCAAACTCTCTAATGCAGTTCAGAATCAGCTGTGCCTCTTCAGTAGACAGCTCTTGATTGACACTTGTTTTGGTGTTAATAGACTTATTTAGCAAATACTCTTAGGGAACTATGTAAATACAAAACAGGCAGGTCTCAGTGTCCTTGGGTCTCAGTTAATTGTTGAAGGACGTATGCATGAAACTTGTATTGCACACAGGTATGTATGTTTTTTCTCTGCTTTACAATAAGATGTAAATATGCTTGTGAATTCTATTATAGCTCTGATTTCTTTTCTAACTGAGATATTTTTGTTTTTCAGTTTTGGCAAGCGCTCTGCTGGCAGCTTCAGACGTGGATGTGAATGCATTGTTTTAGAGCCATCTGAAATGATTGTGGTAAGAATAATTTCAGTCAGTTGCTTTCAAATTTTACAGACTGGTTTTGGTAACACTTCAACTTCCAATAAGTCTTATGATTTTCTGGTTTGCACATGATCTTTTAATAAATATAAGGTGTCATACCTATAGTTTATATTGTTGTTACATTTTTGTAGCAGATTTTTTTTTTGCAGATTTCTTGTAAAACTAAAGTTTTCTTGTGCTAGCAGAATTATTTGTGGGGGGTTCTTTTGGAAGCACCTTTATTATTATTGATAAACGTAGATGCTTTAATCTCAGGTTAGTTTAAGTAATTAATGTTTGAATTAAATTTAATCTCAACCGTCTCAGGTTTTTAAGAATAAATTTGAATGTTCTTATATTCTGCCAGCTTCCCTGGGTAAAGGTAGGGGTATTTTGTTAGCAGCATCTGCTGTAGTCCAATGGCAGAACATTGTCTCTGAGAGTTCACAGGTTCACAAGTTGTCACCTCAGGGTGCATAGTCTGGAAAAATGCAGAATCGATGGGCTAATTTTTTTTTCTCTCTGTCACGGAGATACGGATCAGTCCTTAATACAGGCATGACAATTATCTAAGCCATATAGGTAGCTTAAATATAGACTGTGACACTAACCATTTTTTTCCTAAAAAGTAAGTTTCTGTAAAACTTGTGGAAGCTCAGGAAAATGTGGTATTACTTTAGTATTGTACTTGTTTATTACCAGTTTCTGTAACTCATATCTAACCATTTGGGAAACAGTTTGTTCCAGTTTCGTTCTCTAGAAGTATACAGTTTCATTGGTTATAGCTGTGTGAATATCTGTCTGTTTCATGTGCATTTCTTGGTAATTTATAAGGAAGAGTGGTATAAAGATAGGCATTGGCAAAGGAGATGACTAAACAACCAGAAATTTTCTGGACTGATGGATAATGTTGGGTCAGAGGCATGTGTTTGCCAAAAAATGTAACCTCTACAGTTTAGGAAAGATGAAATTGAACACTTCACTCAGGCTTTCAAAGGAGTAATTTTACTTTGAATAGAAAGAATCCTATCCCTAGAGTTTGTTGGGCACACAAGAAGTGTAGCAGGGTGCGAGTGTGAAGGTGTCAGATGGTAAATAGATACTTCCTGCAGAGGTGGTAAGCATTGCCTGCTCTTCTGATGAACCAGGGACTGTGATCATCCATTTCAATTAGTGCACTGAAAGCTGTACTTAGTCACATGGGCTGACTGATGTGTGACACTTCTGACACAGATAAACTGCAAATTCATAGGAGTATTTTGTCTAACATTTCTTTTCCTTGTTGAAAAATATGCAGGAACCTTGCAAGTTGCCTCATCTCTCATTCCGAGGGATGGAATTGAA
>WEKY01025633.1:0-31352 GCA_013390045.1 Picathartes gymnocephalus | reverse complement strand
ATCCAGGGCTGCCCCATCCCAGGAGGAGAATCTAACATTTTCCCTTCTTAAACATGAATTTGGTGATTGCCCAGCCCTCTAACATTTCAAGGTCTCTTAGCAGGGCCTTTCTGCTTGTGAGGCAATTTAGTAGCATCAGTAGACTTGGTATCCCTTCCAATCCAGTGTCCAAGCCATTTATGAAAGTGCTAAAGAGCACAGGGCTGAGGATGGAGCCCCTGTGAAACACCCCTAATAATAGGTCACCAGTCTGATGTCACCCCATTCACTGTAACCCATTGTGCCTGACCCCTGAGCCACTTGCTCACCCATCACATGATGTGTTTATCCAGCCACGTGCTGGATTTTGTCCAGAAGGATCCAGGGAAAAGCAATATTAAAAGTTTTACTGAAATCCGAAAAGATTACATCAGCTGACTTCCCTTGATCAGCTAGGTGAGTTATCCTGTCATGAAAGGAAATCAGATTTGACAATCAAGGCTTTCCGCTCATGAAGCTGTGCTGGCTCTGACCAATGACTGTGTTGTCCTTCAGGTGTTTTTCATTATCTCCCAGAAAAATCTTCTCCAAAATTCTGCTGGGCACTGAAGTGAAACTGACAGGCCTGTAGTTTGCAGGGTCATCCCTCTTGCCATTCTTGAAAATTTGGACAACATTTGCCAGCTTCCAGTAGACAGGGACCTCTCCAGATTTCCATAACCATTCAAAAAGCATTTTCAGAGGTCTTACAATGACTTCATCAGTTCTTTGAGAACTATGGGATGCATCCCATCACATGCCATAGATTTACAGGGGTTGAACTAGAACAGCAAAATGCACATAAATTCATGGTTTAGTGGTAGTTTATAATTCTCACAGTCATGGTGGTCCAGTTCAGCACTCTGGGACCCCAAGAACCCATCATCAGTGTTTAAAGCATAGGGCAGGAAGCATAGGACAATGCCTAGTTGGAGTCATTTTTTCATAATGTCTGCCCAATGACAAAAGGTACTGAACAGCCACATTTGCACTGCCTGTCCCACTTTAAGCATTCTCAGTGGAGTGAACAATGGAGAAAGAAACGGTTGGAGGGAATAAATCTTATGTAAAAGTAAGAAGGAAATACAACATTTTTCATACCTAAGGTAATTCCACACATGAGCATTGCCCTAGCCTTCATTTGTTTCTTACTTTCTTTGCTCAGCAGGCACAACTGTGCCTTGGGATATGAAGGAATAGGGCTTCTTTCCTTTTTTTATCTTGTAAAATTTTTTTATTGTAGGTAGCATACTTTAGCAAATCTATGTGCAATGCCAAAGGCTAACATGGTTGCATTGTTGTGTTAAGATATGGTGGTATCAGGAGTACCCAAAGAGAATGGGATCCTTCATGCTGGTGAGATTGCAAGCATGGCTTTAGATGTTCTGGATGTCTGCAAGACTTTTAAGATCCCACACAAGCCCAATACCCTCCTAAAGATAAGAGCAGGAATACATTCAGGTATGTTGAGAAAATCGCAAAAGAGTCTTCTCCTGGCTTTACAAATGCATCTGTAGTGGCCATTTCCTCTCTGTTAAAAATGAGGTTAATTTTTTGATATGCAATGGAACAAAAAATAGAGGTCATCCCAACGATATAAATTATTGGATACATTGGATATTGGTACCTTAGTTTTGAATACAACATTGGAAACATACCACAGCCCCCATGCCTTTGCTGATGTGAGTTAGAGCTGCCTTTCTGTATCTGTTACTTGTCCATATCAGCTGTTCTTTTCTCAAAACAGTGAGTTGTTTCTTGACACTCTGATCTAGCCTTCACTCTCTGACTCCCAGCTCCCTGATTTAATCTGATGTATGATTGCAATTCCTTCGTGATATATAGCCAGAGCTGGACATCTCCTGTGCAGCCAAGCATCTGCCAACTAATCAGCGTACATTGTCTTACCAAGAAATCATACCTTCTATGTTTTACATCACTTGTAAGACTGATGTGTAACCCATGTAAAGACAATATTGACACTCAGTCTTTATCTAGTTAGCAAATTAGATTACGATAGTGTAGGAAGCAGCCACAGGGCTGTATGACTGATTATGTCCTGTTTTCTATTTCTTAACAGGGGCAGTTGTAGCTGGAGTTGTTGGAACCAAAATGCCACGGTACTGTTTATTTGGAGATACTGTGAACACAGCTTCCAGGATGGAATCTACCAGTGAAGGTAATAAGGAACAAACTGCAGGTGGGGTTTTAATCATCCCTGAATTAGTTCTTTAAAAAATGTTAGACTGAGTTTTGAGTCCTGACCTATTCCAATGATTCTGAATCCTGTAAAGAGGTTCTTGATTTCTGGATCCAGTCTGCCTAGGGACAAATTATGTGAGTGATATTCTCTACAACCATTTTTGTAACCACATTCCCTTATTTCTCAAGTGTCAGGAAGGGATTTGAAGTTCTCTACAGTAAAAAGGGCTTTGAAGTTCTCCACAGTAAAAAAAAGGTAGGAATAAAACAAAATGAGAGGCAAGTGATTGTCTTCACTGTTTCTATTTGTTCCTAGGACTCAGCTGGATTTATGTTAAAACTATTTTCATTACTCCTCTTTTATTGCTGATAACTTTCTCTAAAGGAGAACACAAGAAACAGTAGGACACCATGGGAGCTGTGTCTGTGTTTAACCAGTATAGAAGATTATGTATGTGTCCCCCTAGAAAAGAGTTTAAACAGGAATTTTGTGGAGGTATTCTCACTGCTTCTTCCCAGGAGATAACAGAACTACAAGTTTACTTAGCAATCTTTGTCTTTAGCCAATATGAACATTTGAACCTCAGATTCTCAAATATCTTACCTGATCTACAAGAACTGAAAGAAAAAAAAAAGACAGAGGGATTCAGTGTCACAGAACCCTGATGGTTTGCTTCTTTTTATTCATTAAATGAAACTGAGTAGTTTTATAACTCACATTGCAATGCATCGTAAATGAACTAGGTACATACAAGATTCTTCCAAGTTTAATTTCATAGTAAAAACTCATTCTTTCAACATCTATCATGATCCACTAAAAAGAAGGCAGAAAGACAGGGGAATGGTGCTAAATGATGGATTTGAAAGTCTTGAAAGGTTTTGAGAATCACTAGCATCCATTCCTTCTCACCATTTTTATTTTTCCAAAGCAAATTCTAGCCTAGATGGAACACATATAACTTCATTATCTTTCTGTCAGTCTCCCAGATAACTGCTTTCATGCTCCTTGTGTCACCTTATCTGAACTTCTTTAATACCTTCAAAATCTGCATCCATCATTCACAGGTTATCTTTTGTTCTGTATACCAGTCTCTTTCTCAGATGGTGCATCAACACTATAGACTTAAAAATAAAGATGGAATGTTTATCTTTGAAGCCTTTACTTTCTCTTCCTCTTTTTCTGGCTGCATACATTTGAGGAACTCAAATTACACTATCATCTTTTAACCCTGAGATGATTGCTTTAAAATAGATTAATTACTAGCAATGTGGATTAAAAATGCTATCACCTGGAATCTGAGTGCTAGTGTCTTGCTCTCATGCAAGATGACAAGTTGAAATATAATGTGTTTACTGCAAAGAATATTTCTGAAATACGTATCTATTTATGATGAAATATATATCTCCTGATCTACAGGCAGTGTTCTGAGAATCTCAAAAACATTTAAACAAATAAACATGGACATTAATCTTAGACAGTCCTACTATAATCTGGGATGTTTTTTAAACAAAGAAGCATAATGACTGACTCTGTGTCACAGAACGTTACAGGTGAAAAAAACGTGTTTTCAAATTTTTTAAAATTTTGGCAAAATTTTGCTTTCCAGCAGAAGTAGAATTTCTTCTATCTGTCCTCCTTCTTGGTCCTTCCTCCATCATTTGCAAAAGTCAAGACACATGAGGTTTACATGGTTTACATGAAGATAAAATTTCAACTAAGGAAAAATCACATTCTTTAAAAAATTGTGGAATTATGGTAATATTATCTCTTCCAACTGTCTTAATATTTGCAGATTTGGAGTCAGAGCAAGAATGCCTGTTTCTTTAATGTTTAGACTTTGCTGAAAACTATATGTGCAAAGAAAGCACTGGCTCTTTATTGACAAGGAGGGAGAACTACGTATGGTTTTCTTCACCAGATGAAAAGGATGATCATCAGTAGCGCAGATAGACAACTGTGAAGTGTAAAAAAATATTATTAGACACAGAATGTGAAGAGTAGTGTTTGTTGACAGCCTCATATTTGTCCTGAGATGCTCTCACAAACAGGCTAGGATACTGGAGCTTGTGTGCAAACATTTCAAATAACAAATAACGAGGAATGAAAGCAAAGACTTGAAAAAAACCCCAAAGGGGAATTCATTAATGAGTCTTGAAATTTTTGGCACACCCTGGGAGATGGACCTGTCTTAGATGTATAAATTTTTTGCTAATATTATATTTATCTTTCTTTCCAGCTCTTAAAATACAGTGCAGTTCAAGTGCATACCGGCTGTTGGAGCAGATTGGAGAGTATGTGTTAGTATGCCGTGGGAATTTACAAGTCAAGGTGTGTATGCAACATTTGTACTCAGCTTTTCAGAGAGGAGAGTGTGAAAGTATACTCTGGAGTCCCTAAATTTTAACCCATGCAGTCCCCTGTATCTTCTAGTTCTCTATATCTCACAGTGCTTTGGTTAGACTAATTCCCATACCCGAAGACAGTGTGTCCAGATTTTAAGCCAGAACCAATTCCATGGACTTGTTCATGGGACAAACCTGGTAAGTAAGTCAGAGACGAAAGACTTAGTCAAGTTTGGAAGTCCTGCATGGCACATTCACTGTCACAACTGCTTGAAATCTAAAAAGGTCCTTCAGAGACATCACAAATCATCATGCGAGTTCCACAAGAGAATTAACATACTTATGGATCCAGTTTTGGATGGGACTTCAAAGAATTGTTTTAATTGATACTATTACTATTATCTTTTAAGGAAAGGTTTCATGCCTCATTTTTTCTCTATGTAAAGTGGCTGACAGGCACATATTTCTCCTTTTGGAACTTACTTTGATTTGTAGTAAGAAAATTATTTCATAAATGACAAATAGTGTTATAACACCATGACTAATATTCTCTCTTAGGGGAAAGGAGACATGGTCACATACTGGCTTGAAGGTAAGAAAGCCGCTGTCACCCAGAAGGCAGTCACCAGCACCTCTGTGACTCCTCAAGATGACAACAGAGTTTTATATGGTCCAATACCAGGTGTTCTTCCGAGTGATCCTCTCTGAAGTCCTGCTTCCTAGTCACTCATTTACTCCAGTACCCCTTCTGCTTTCAGTCTGATACTTTGTCCTGCTGAATTAGAAAATTAGAAAAGATATAATACATCCCTTTGGCCTTGTGAATGTATTAGCTCAGGCTTTATTTACAGACGTTTCTCCCAGCAGTAGCACTAAAAAAACAAAAAAAGCAAAAAAACTCACCTTAAGGGATAATACATAAAAATGGCCCACCAGTTACCAGAGCAGAAGGTAGCTCCCAGTGCTACTTCTTGATTTGGTTTTGATGGGAAATCCTCAGCCAGCAGCCACCATGACTTCAAAATTAGCTGCTTGGACAGTCCAGTCTGTGAGGTGCTCCCACATGAAAGGAAACAGTGTAGTGTTGCTGTTTAGTGGTATCATAAACCCTGTGGGCATGGTTGGTTTTGTGTTGTGAAAGGGAAAAATGAGGTGTATATTGTGTGAGAAAATATGATCCATCAAAAGAGGAGGATAAGGGAGAGAAATTATAGTGGATACAAATTGAAACAAGAATTTGCATTCTTACTTCCATCTCATCTCCATTGTCTGGAGCATAGAAAGAAGAATTAAGAAGAAAGTCTGGTGTATTTCCAAACAGTCAATTCCTAGTGACACCTGCCATCTTGTTGCAGAGACCTGAAAGTCTTGGGAGAGTTATGTAAGACATTGTATGCTGTTGCTAAACCAGATAAATTTCACTACAGCTGGTCTTGTCTTTGGTTGCTCTGGGATTTCTCTGAAAAACAGCTCTTAACATTAGCTGATGTTATATAGATGCTTTGACTAAAGTGGCAGTGAACCTACTATTGCTAGATAGCTGTCTGTCAGTGAAATCAGGCAGCCCTCTGAGTCACTGTGGAATTTAGAACATAGTTTAGGAAAGGTCATTCCTGAGCCAGCATTTCCTGTAAAGAGAGAACCATTTCTACAAGTGGATTAATCTCTAGATGAGCATGATTCTGTGAGCATTGCTGGTGTAGGCTTTCTTTAAAGACTTACCTTTTAGGGCTTTTCTATTTTAAAGAGTTTAGCCAGTTCCATTTCAACTGATTAACAAACAATCTAACAGAATAAATGAAACTGAGAGACAAAGAATATCAACAGTCAAAGCAGTTCCACCATAATGTGTACCAGACTGGACAAAGCTAACTGGGAGGAGATGAAAAGGAAGGACTTTGAGTGACATAGCACCACTTACTCCTGCTTATTCTGCTCCCTTACCCTCCAGTTTATCCTTGACCCTAGGTACAAATAAAAAAAATGCATGTAGTTGCAATTTTTCTGGTATAAATTTGTGTAGCTTAGTCAAGCAGCTGACTACTTGTTCATGTTCCCATGTAGCTAGCACAGCTACAACTTTTAATTGCAAGTATGTGCTGTGTGATAGTGATAGGAGCATTACACTACAGTCTTTCTTTGGCTTCTGTGAGAAGTAAATGCAGCAGTAATGATAGATTTTTCAGGGATGCCTAACAAAGGTAGAAAGTTAAATCCTTCAAAATCATGGGAGATTTTTTTGAAATACAGGGAAAATATGTAGAACATTCTGAGTGAAAATACGTCTCAAAAATCTGTGAAACTGTATCTGCAACTTGAATGGAACCAGAATCTCAGCAAGGGACATAGACATAGCTGACTTTGGCACATGAGATCCCGACATAGAGTCCAGCCAAATTTTTTTAAATCAAAATTTTTAATTAGTTTAACTTTTTTTTTTCCCTAGGCTTAAAATTCCTTTCTCTGTTTTTAAATTTCATATTAGAAGGTACGGTACAGTTACTGTTTTTGTAATCTTAGCAGAATAAACCCTTCAGTTATCAGTAGCCCAGAGATATCCTCTAATACAACCATTTCCTTTATCAAAATGCTATCTAGAAATTGTGAAACTCTCTGTTCTATTATAGTGCTTCATGATATATTAAATATTTTACATTATTATTTTAATGAATTTGCATTTGTTTACATTTTTATTAAAAAGGTGTATACCCTTATCAAATGTGGATGTGAAAGCATGTGCTTTGTCCATAACATTTCAGTTTTAACTCTTCTGCCTTATTTTAATGTTGTCTATATAATTAAAATATTTTTTTAAAGTGTCTTATGAGTTTAAAATCTTCTAAATAGAAATGAGTGATGAGTGATCAACAGCAAGCTTGCTGGATTGACAGCTTTCACCACTGACAAGCCCTTGAGTAGCATTCAAGTTCTGTTGAAGACAGCAGAGACTCGTGCTGATTTCAGCAGGCTTAGGGGGAGTAGTTTTCTATAAAAGAGGTACAGCCTGGGTCAGCCTACCTCCGTTTTATTGTTACTTCCTGATCCTCTCCTCGAACACAGTATCTCCAGAATGAGAATTATTTTCTACCAACTGTTGAATCTGTCATCTTTCCTGCAACTTCAAGCAATAGTCCTTATTAATGTCAGTTTGTCTGATGACTGTGATGATATGACTGACTTCAGAAGATAGAAGTACAGTACTGAATGTTACAGATACAAATAGAAGTGTTCTCAGTCAACTGACAAGTATTTTAAGATTAATCTCAGACATTTTGATAGATGTAGTCAATGACAATGGCCATATTTCAGATGCAGGAAAGCATTTACCAGCTGGTAAAGTTGAAGTATGATAACCAGCACAGTGCTCATCTGTGAGATACTTTAAATACACAGAGATTCACATCTCAGATTTGGAGCTAGTCAGTTAATCTAGCAAGCATTCTTTTCTAAAATGGCACGCTACACTAGAAATAGGTGATGGGTTCTTCCTTTTATTGATGACTATATCCATGCCAGAAAACGGGAAAGCAATTACAATAATAGAGCTGAAGAAGTGAAGGTGATATGTACTTTATAGATCACTTCACTCAATGGCCACTCATTTTCTGCAGTTATGCAAGATAATACGGAGGATACTAAGACTCTATTCACAATATGGTGATTTTTCGGAAAGATTGTGGATTCCGATTACTGTTTATTGAAGCTCCATCTACCTGTCAGTGAGAATGCTGACAGGAACATTAAAAAAAAATTCACACAACACAAAAACTGACTTATGAAAGTCTTTTATTAGATTGATAAACCTTCACTATATTGTTTCAACATGAATATTGAGGAACAGACTGAATAATCACAATATTTTTAAAAATCACAACACGTAAAGCCAAAAATTCATTAATGTATTTCCAAGTATAAAACATCTTCAATTTTATTCAAACCATGGGCATTGGAAAAACACTGTGTTTTGCCACCAAGAAGTTATTCTTTATCCCCAAGATTAAGTAGCAAACATATTTTACTTAGCTTGTTATTGGCATGTATGGGGGTTCTCCAATTCCAAAGTTGGTTTTTGTTTTTTTTTTGCAAAAAGAAAAGTTAATTGCTTCCATGTACAGCTAATTAGTAAAATCAAATAAATTAAATTGTTTAAATAAAAGTGAAGTGAAATTAGGTGTCCTTTGCAAACAATACAGGTGCATAAAATGAGTGTTGAGCCTGACTGTGCAGTCAAAGGATGCAGTGTCTCTTTGAGATCAATGTCTGATTAGTATGAGATTTCCCCAACTTGTAGAACATCTCTCTCACCCACTCAGACCCCCAAAAATTACTAATAGCCCTTCCATCTGAATTGACTTCAAAAGTAGAAATCTTTGGTTTTTTTAAGTGTGTCTTTCTGGGGCTGTCCTTTCAAACCTGTAAAAGACAAGGCTATGCAAAATGGTTCTGATTATACTCCAGCTGAGTATCATCTGCTTTCCAGCTAATAAGCACTTTGTCCTCCTAATTCCTCTCCCAATTCTTCCCTACTTCAGTATAAAACATTGCATTTTACATTTTTTTTTTTACATTCTGAATTAGAATTCACAGATAAAATATTTTACAATAAAATATCCTCTCCAAATGAAATATGGGGAAATTGCCTTTCCTCCTTAGGTAAATTTTGGTTTAAATTTAAATGCACTTTCTGATGTAGAGATATAAAACAACCAGAGTTTGAAATGTGACAGAGTGGGTGTTTAGAATTCATTTGTGTGGGCACCCTAATGACCGAAACCTTCCAAAGAACACTCATGAATCTACATGATGTTATTTCATGGCCCAAAGCATAGTAACCACAGCCCTCTGGTTCACACAGTGACACAACCTATCCCACCTTCTTATTTGTACACCATCTTTCCACTGCACTATGTGTTAAACACATATGCAGTCCTTCTTGGAACTAAATTCCAAAGAGCAGATTCAACAGTTTTCATACGACACTAAGTTTGACCTCGGAGTTCCACATGAAATGTTTAGTGTTACACCTTTGTGCAATTTGGCTTGGATTTCAACAGCAACAAAACAAGTACTTCCTACCAGTGAGTGCCAAATATGAAGCTAATATAGGAGCATTCTGGTGTTCATGACTGTGCACAATTGCTGATTATTACTGCATTTCATACTAAAATAAGTAGTGTGAAAATAAGTGTTTTGATGCGATCTAAAATCTGATCCATACTACATGGTAATTTTTTTCCTGTAGTTCTTTTATCATGCCTTCAGGGAGGAAAACACTCTCTGTCCCTATCTGAGGAGCCATCTGGGTAAACTACCAAAGATACAATACACACATAGAACAGTGCACTAAACATACTGCTATTGTGACCAGAATTTAACACAGTTCACCTGACAAAGTAATGAATTACTGTGTGCGATACCTTTTTGGTCTCTTTTGCTTTTATGAATACCTCTTCTGTTCTACTCTCACTAGAACATGTGAGAGTACAGAGCCAGATTTTCAAAGTGTTTAACCCTTTTTCACTCCCTAAGGAGTGAAAAGGACCCTTTAGGTTCAGAAAGAATGTTAAACTGAAACTTTCAGAATTGACTAAAGGTTCAGAGCTTTTATCAGTGGTTTGGGGAAATGCTGAATGCAAAGCACTGGAAAAATTCAGGTATCAATTGCCAGGATTTCACAGGGGCCATACTGAAACACAGACCTGGAATACCTTAACTCTGTTGGAAGAACTGTGTATTCTTAAAGAGCCACAACAAAGTTGTTCTTAGAAACATTTTTTCTCCTAAAGAATGGAAGGAATTTTAAATTGTAGAAATACGCTTGAGGCAGAAAAGCTGGGTAAGGTGTTGGAAAAACACCTCTGAGGAGATCTCAAATGACTATGTTGCTATGACTGTGCCTTCTGTTACATGCCCTTGCAGACAAATGTATAGCATATATACACACACTCATCCAGGGTGCGGTTTGTAAGTAAAAACATTGAGCATAACCACTTCTGTGTATCTGACACAAGGCTAATCCACACAACTGTCCTCAACACAAAATACACAAAGATTTAAAAACTAATGAAAGCTGAATCTCCATGTCTGGTAAAGACATAGAGGGTCTGGAATTCTAGCACTGATAGGACCTCTAAATTAAAGGAAATGAAAGTTTGCCAGGGTACATGAAAAGTGACTTCTCAATCCACTCTCTCTGTGATTTCCAGACATAAAAGAGCTCATACCACCAGAGAAATAACAAACTCACTGACAGTTCTCCCTGTAGGGATTGCATGTTCAGACTGGCTGCAAAGTGGAAATGGGCTCAGCAATAGCTGCTTTGCAGCTGATGCCCCATGCTGTGTGTCAAGAGAACACCTCTAGCCTGCATGTTAGGAAACTCCTCTACAAGTTTTAATAAAATTTATACTAGAAGTGTAGACAGAAACCTTTCAGGACTCAAAAGTTTCCTATGCCATGGCTTTACTGGCAACATGCTGAGAGTCAAAGTCCTGTATGCTGATTGTGCTCTGCAAGTAAATAGGTTAGTCCCTACACGCACATGAAAATCACATTGAAAGTGTTTGGTGGCCTGACAGTCACCCACCTCTAACCCATGGCAAAATCCCAAGCTTGTGCTGCAAGAACTGACAATATAATTGAATATCTCATCATAACAGCTTAGATTGGATGATGTAGTGTCAAATTCTACAGCTCTGGCCAAAAGCAGGAGCTCACTCTGCAAAGTCTGATATGTAGCAGCAGATATGGTGAGAGGGGGTCGCAGTAGCTGTTACTCTGGTAATAACAACATAATAAATAGTTACTAGAGCCAGGACTGCAAGAATCAGAGGGGGAGGAACTGCCTCTGCAAGAGTATGACATTTCTGCGGAATGCACATCAAAATACAATGCCAGTCCAGGGGAAACATACTCTGAGCACACTCACCTATTGTTCATTCATATCCAGGCCGAAAGGACCAGCTATTGTTTTGCACTCAGGAGGACAAAGTGCATGCTGATTAAAACTTCAAATTGTCTGTTAAAGACTCTGCAGTGATTACCTTGTATGACTGTAAAAATGCCACTTGTGACAACAGAAATTTAGACAAAACGACACAAAATTGCCTTTTGTTGATCTGCATATCACATTGTCTCTTAAAAGCAGATAAACTACACTGTAGCACTATGAGAAATGCTATTCCAAAAATAAAGTTTATATATCTTAGGAAACTTCTCTGAATGTCCAAATTACTGTTTTCCTTTAAATGCTTTACCCACCCTGCCACCAACACTTTAAGACCAAGCAAAATATGTGGTGCACAAGACATTTATCCCCCAAACTGAGCTCTCCTACAACTTCACATGTTGTTTGGAAGAGAGCATTGAGGAGAGAAGTGGGACTTTGACCTGGAGGTTTTTTTAAGTAGCAAGAACAGAGAGAAGCTCTCATCTCTGGTCACAGCTTGGAATCACAGCCCAAGCTGTAGTATCCTGGAGCCAAATTCAGACTAGAAGCTGCCTCTGAAAAGCAAAGTGGTTATTCCTGCTTGTTCTAAGATCAGCACTGGCACCACAAGTTCTAGTGTTCACATGAGCTGAATGAAAATAAATTCCCATGTGCTCTCTGATCTGGGCATGTTATCTGCATAAAAAATTTGAAAATGCTGTCATGATGTCTGTGGTCAAATATACAGTAGATTTCTACGGGCAAAACTACAAAAAGGTCACTTTATTAAAAAACCAAACCAAACCAAAACAAAAAACACAACAGAACCACAAAATCCCCAAAATAAACAAAACCCAAACCTTAACACCTACCCCCCAACAAACAAAAAATCTAAACCCATTTCTTTTTCAAATTAACAAATTCATATTTTTTAAATGGTCAAATTAATCTATTTCCAGTTCATTCTCTGTTAAACTAGCAGGAAAAATAAAGGAAAAATAAAGAAAGAGGTTTCAGATGCAGTACTAATTCATTTCTCTAATTTCAAATTCTCACACATTCAATAAACTAATTTAGAGGATTATGGTATATTAGCATAGAAATATTGCTTAAAGTTTTATTTTATCATGAAATCTTACCTCAGCTGAATGAATGGAGGGATGACATTGCCTGTAAATATCAAACATACAATTATTTTATACCTCTTTCTATATTGCTGGAAGTTTTCACTCCCATTAAACTTTGCTGGAATACAAGCATTCTCTTGTTTTTACACTAAGAATGGAATAAAGCACATGACTCAGATCTGCATGTCTGTATATCAAGTTATATACTTACTATTCCATTTGTCACTAGTTTGCTTTCTTGTCTTGAAAAAGCCCATGTAACTTTTGACAGAGAACATCTAATCCTATACAAAATGGAAAAACTTGACTGCTTCCTATATATATTTGCAGAACGGTACAAATCTAGGTTCCCAGTAGGCTGGTGCCTTGCTCTCTTATGCAAGGCAAGCAATTACTCACAACCCTGTCAAAGGCAGCAGGCAGGACCCAGTAGCCTGTTTTCTCATGGTGGGTCTGATCTTCAGGGATGCTGAGCACCCCTAGGCACAGAATGAGACCCTCACCTGCTCTCCTCAGAAGCAGAAAGCAAAAGACTCTATTCCTCATCATGTTCATCAGCAGTATTTTAGCTATTGGCTTCAGAAGTCATAAAATAAGAATTTCTGGCGCCATTAAAGGCTTCCTCTGTACATTGCAGAATAAGGTCCTGCAGTGACTAAGCCTAAGGAGGCAAGCTGCTGACAACAACTGAGTGCTTTTATGTGAAAGTTGAACATGTCAGGGAGAGGGTCTGTTTTTGTGGAATTCCTTTGCTTATTGGATAAAACCTGGGCTGCACAGAGTGCAGATGTTAATTTATTACCACAGTACTGTTGCTGCATGCCTGAGCAGCAGAGCTGCCTGTAACCATCAATTCAGAGTCTTTGCCTGACTTAAACTAGCTAGTGTTTTCTGAATTTATCAATAGCATCCAGATACCCCACCAAAGCCTGGCCAAAGGGTTAACATCTTATTTGGTCTGAAAGACACCAAGCTATCCAAAAAATTGTTTCCTTCTTCTGCAAACATCTTCAGAGACTGGTTTTCTGTTAAAATTTGACGTAAGTTTCTCAACAAACAAACAAATACACACATAAGTATATGTATAAAATTTACATTCACTTTCTAAACAATTCCATGGGCATGGACAGCCTCATTAGAGTGCAAAATTCCTTTTAATTTTCTACACAACATCTCAGGTTGCTACAAATAAAAGGCCATTTTTCTTATTTCCTACTCTGGTAACTCAATACATTTCTCTGGTACAACTTATGGTTGACAAAAACCAGCTAAGTAGGAACAACTATTAAGACTCTCTCTACACAAGAACTTTTTGGCATTCTGGGAGTTTACTTATAGGAACTGGGACTTTGTGAGATGCTAGCAAATTACTCTATGCTTTAGCAACCATTACCCTAAGACCTGAACACTTAGAGTATCTGCTTAGCATGCACATTGTGTTATACCACATCTCTGTTACCTACACCATAGAGGTCAGGTAAGATGTTTATGCACAGCATGGAACATGCAACTTAGTGTTGGATAAAATAGCCAGGATTTGTATTTCAGTATGTAAATTGCAGGCTCTGAATTTAAATGGTTAATCTTCATTATTCACTTCACATTTTCTTGCTATGTATCCACAAGCTGTGAAAAACACATCTGTCAGTAAGGTTCTCTGTTCCCTTCTCACAGCAAAGCATGGCTTTGAGACCCCTGAGTGGACTGTCACCATGCATCCCCCATACAGAAATATCTGGCATTTTAGAAAAGGCACAAGAAAATAGCATTTTCAGAAGAGTCAGATCCTACTCTGAACATAACTCACAGAAGTCTATTCCTGAAGCGATTTTTGAGGTACTGAAATACATTTTAAAGACCTGAGTTCACTGACATCTGCTCCGAGTCTCTGCAAGAACTGTGTCATGTTCATGTTGCATTCTCCTTGTCAAGTATGTCTCTAAAATCCAAAAGTGTTAGAAACATTCCAGTGAACTCAAGACCAGTGGAAAATAAAGCTAACACCTCTATGTTCATGCCATTGATGATGGGTTAGTCTTTGAAAACTGTCCCGAGCCTATCTGGTTCCTAGAAGACTTCCAGAAGAGCCCATGGGGTCAGGACATCTATTCCTTGACACAAAGGAAAATAAAATCCTGCCAGGACAAAGGGAGACAAATGACTTCTACACACCCTAACATCAGCCAGCTATTGGAGTTCATGCTGACGTCTCTCAATCCCTCCCAAAATGAAGTGACAGTATTTCAAAAACTTATTCAGACATAGAGCACCACATTCTTTCCTACAGACAGCTCCAGAGTTTGATTCAGCTCTTGATCTCAGCTAACAGCCACTGCTGCCCTCCTGCCAGTGTGCCTACAGGCTTGGGTACAATAGGCACAGGAAAACAAAAGGGAGGGAAAGGGAGAAAACAAAATTAAAATGTAATTTCCTTTTTCTGAAAATGAAAAATTGAATTCTTTAACCTTTAAACATGCTTATTTAGTTACAGAAAGCGTACTTCAGGCACAAAAGGTTTGAGAATCAGTCACATACCACTTTAAATTGAAATAGTATCAGGATTGTCCCATGCAGTCAGCTATATTATCCCCTAACAAGAAGTTGAAGTTGTAGTTTTTGTATACATACATGTATATAAAGTATACATCTTTCACACAATAGTCTCCTGGTCTGAGTTGACTCCAGTGGGGTTTATGTAACAACAGTACCTGTCATAAGGGCTGTTATCCTTGTAAGAGCAGACAATGATACTGTCTTTAGGAGCCACAAAAATGTTGTCTTCAATGTCAGGGCAAGGAGTGCTGTCCCTGCTGGGAGAAGAGCTCTTCTTCTGCAAGGCACTGTATGTGGAGCCGTCTCCCACGAATACATTCTCTGGCATCTCTGGGTAACAGCTCTCCAGGTACTTCAGCATCTCCTCCTGCCCCACCTTTCTGGTGAGGCTCTTGCCCTCTCCCGTGGCAGCAGCGGTGGTGCTGGTGGTGCAGATGATCACGGTGTCTTCTCCCCTCAGCCCTCTCCTGTCCTTGCGGTCAGCTTTCCTGGCCAGCTCGTCACAGCTTCCCTTCCCAGACTCCAGGTCCGAGGGGGTCCTTAGCAGCTCCATGACATCCCGGTCCCTGACCTCCTTACAGCACGGGCGCATGTTCTCGGGACATTTGGTGCAGCCGTCGGTCTTTCTGGTGAGGGCGATGGCGGCGATGCCCGGCAGGCAGATGGCCGGCCCGATGGCCAGCAGTGGGATGTCTCCCAGGGTCTCTCCCTTGATGCCAGACACGGTGAACATGAAGCCGAACACCAGAAAGACGCTGACCAGAGCCACCACCAACCCCGTCCGGGGGTTGATGTCGTCGGGTCTCAGGGTCCGCGCCATCCAGCTGGTACGCACGGGGACACTTCCCTCCGCCGGAGAGCCCCTTGGGGCAGGGGACAGACGCTCCCCGGCAAGCTTCCGAAGTTTCCCAGGCAGCGAGGCACGGAGGATCCCGGCAGCCGGCACTGCTCGACTTCCCCCCGGTGGAGCTGCAGACGGAGGGCGGGCCGGGGCCGGGAGCTGTCCTGCCTCCTGCCTCCTCCCTCTCTCCCTCCCTCCCTCGTTCGCTCCCTCGCTCCCCGTAGCCGGTCGGAGCGGCTGCCCCGCCTGTGGCCCCGCCGCGCCCTCCCACGCTGGCGGCGGGCGCGGGGGGCTCAAACCCTGGCAAAGGCCGGGGGTAGAGAGACCTGGCTTCCAGCAGCAGCGGCCGGGGAGACAGCTGCCGCGAGGGTTCACTGGCCCGGCCGCCACCTCCTCCTCCTCCTCCTCCGGCCCCACCGGAGCCCCGCACAGCCGTGAGTACGCGCACCGCCCGGCGCGGGATGCTGCGGGGCCGACGCGGAGGCTCGGCGGGGTTGCCCCGACCTGATGGCCACCTCCGCTTGGCCGGCCGCTGCCGCCACCCCGTCCAGCCTTTCCCTCTCGGGCGAAGGGGAGCGGACCCCCGACGGGCGTCCTTCCTCGCGAAACCGGCATGTGCATCTCTCGCAAGGGCCCCCGCACCGAAAGCCTCTTCTTCGGTGAAGATGGGTCTTGCCAAGTAAATCCTCTCTCGGACATACAGCAGTCCTGCTCCGAGTCTTCTCCCGAGTTAGGCACCGGTGAAGAGCAAGGCTTCAGGAGATACTCTGCTGCAGCTGGGTTTCATCCTGAAGGTGGCCCTTAGGGATAAAGCCTCTCCTGATGTTATTCCTTCTCCAAGAAAGAACACAAATGTTGGGGTTCCCTAGGTATTCATGGCCTGCCGACTGTGATGGTGACGTTCTGTCCCTGTGATTTGATGCACTTCGGTGATGGTGATTTGAAGTAAGCACCACCAGCTGAATGAGTATAGAAAAGAACCTCAAATAGGTATGAATGTGGAAAGGCAGCAGCATCTTCAGGCAGGTTGCCAGTGATTCAAAAGACTAAATGCTTTCACCTGGGACAGAGCTACTGGGAGTTAAAAAGGAGTGAATACCAGTAAACTTCCAAGAAAATTAAGGTAACAGAAAAGGACACTCTGAACTAAAATTGTGAAACCATGGTTTCTTTAAGTTTTCCCATTAACATGATTCATTTTCCTCTTATTACACACTTGGAAAGCTCAGAGAAGCCAATTTAGAAAACACTTAGATATTTCTCAGGTCATGAAATGCATGGGTTTTACTTACCTTCTGTACAGTACAACATCAACAGAGCACCTCTGTGTTGTAGATTTCCAACTTGCCTTGCAGAGAGCAAGTCCAAAAATATAATTTTGTAAGTGGGAACAACTCCAGCCTTACAGGATACTTCATAAATGGGGTGTCAAATTATAGTATTCACTGTTTCGTTTGAAGAATGAGTAAATGCAAATAGGAGTACACACTGGGGAGGGTTTTTAAGTCAGTGGCAATGGCCTGGGTTTGAGATTAAAATTTGTGATGGACGATGATCATTGTTTCAACTTGTCCTCCAGAAAATTGTCCAGTAAAATTCACACTGACACTCACCTGTTGCAGAGTGGGCTGAAACAGGAATGTTTTGGACTCTGTTAGAAATACGTTTCTTGAGTGAAAAATTAAAAATCAAGACCTTCCAGCTAGCACAAGTTAGCTTCTACTTTTGCCACTGTGCAGGATTTAGCAGTATGAGAAATGCCAGTAGCATTCTCAGCTCCTATTTTCCAGAGTGAAAATTTGCTGTTTCTTTCCATCTGCTGTTATTCAGATACACAGCTTTTATGTCCTCATGTTGGAATGAATAATGCCTTTTTTTATCCATCAGCTAGGTTCTGGATAAAAGAAAATGATTAACCTTCAGCAAGCCTGTCCCACATAACTAAAATGTTGTAAAGTGTAAGTTATGAAGTTATGTGTATGTTAGTAACTAATGTCATGAAAGTCACTATTCCTGCTCCCTGACCTTCCTTCACCTCCCCTAGTGCATTTGAATAGTCTTTCAAAAAATTGGATATTGTTCTTTTGTTGAAAAACAAATTATGATGCCTGGGAAAAGCAATTACCTGAAGCTGTATTCATCAACAGTCCTTCAGAGATAGAAAAAGGACACAGAAATGTAAATATTAGTGGCATTAGTGGAGAGGAAAATTGCTGTAAGAACTGAAGTACAAGTCAGAATATCTAACAGGACTAAAAATGGCCCTTCAATTTTAAGCAACAGGCTTACTGAGGTGGAAGAGGGAACATCTACTTTGGAACAGAAAGCTGTTAGTGGACAGAAAAACACAGAAAATGTCATGACAAAGGTGGAACTAAATGTCTTCAATTTGTCTCTTCAAGAGTGATTTCAACACAAGATTGTATGCTTCCAGCAGGAGGGGATAGGAAAGGAAAAGAATCACCCAGTTCCAGGAAAGCCTGCCACAATTGTTAAAATGGTCTTTCCAAGCTATAAATCAGGACATCAGCAAGTGCCACTTAACACAACTGAGCAACAATGCAAATGACTGAATTTTCTATCCTGTTCATAATTAGAGAAAAAAAATTACTCCTTTGAGGTGAAGTATGTTTGTGTTCTGGTGCTGTACACAAAAATTAGATACTCAACCACTTTTTCACCTCAGTTATCAATGGCAACATCTATTCCCCTCTCTTGAGTGGATGGACAGCAGGATGGGGACTGAAGGAAAAAAGTGGTCTCTACTGTAATAGATCAGGTTTGTGATCACCTGAAGAACCTGAACATACATATCTATGGGATCTGATGAGATGCTGTGCTGGTTTTGTCTGGGATAGAGTTCATTTCCTTCACTGTGTCTGGTATGGGGCTATATTTTGAATTTGTGCTGAACACAGTGTTGATAATAGAGAGGTTTCGTTGTTGCTGAGCAGGGCTTACACAGACCCAAGGCATTTTCTGCTTTTTGTGAAGTTGGGGTTGCACAAGAGGTTGGGAGGAGACACAGCTGGGGCAGGTAACCCCAACTGACCAAATGGATATTCTAGACCATGTGACATCATGCCCTGTACATAAAGTGGGGGGAAGAAGAAGGAAAGGTGGGACATTTGGAGGGGTGGCGTTTGCCCAGGTCACTGTCAGGTGTGATAGGGCCCTGCTCTCCTGGAGATGGCTGAACACCTGAGTGCCCAGTGAAGTAGTGAATTAATTCCTTGTTTTGCTTTGCTTGCGTGCGTGGATTTTAGTGTCCCTATTAAACTTTCTATATTTCAACCTGTGACTTTTCTACCTTTTGCCCTTTGGATTGTCTCTCCAATTCCAGGGGTGGGGGTGTGACTGAGCAGCTGCTGGGGCTTGGCTGGTGGCTGGAGTTAAACCATGACAGATGCATCCCAAAGTCCCAAGGGAATTAGCTGACATAGGTGCCAAGCCACTCTTCATGGTACTTGAAAAGTCCTGGCAGTCAGGTGAAGTCCTGGGTGACTGGAAGAGCAGAAATATTGGACCCATCTTTAAAAAAGGTAGGAAAGAGAACTTTGGGAACTACTGATCTCTCAGCCTCCCTGGACTGACCTTTCCTATTAAAAGCTACCCAATAGCTCTCTAAATTGTGTAGAGAAGGATTTGATGGGTGGACTGTTCAGTGGATAAGGAATTGGTTGAACAATCATATCTAGAGGGTAGAGGTCAACAACTCAATCTTCACATGAAGACTGGTAATAGATGGTATCCCTTAGGGATCTGCCTTGGGACAATACTGTTTAATATCTTCCTTAATGGTGGAGAACCATTGGCAGGTTTGCAGCCAACCTGCTTTGAGAGGTTTGAGTGGTGCTGTTGCACTCCTGAAGTTCAGGATGTCATCCAGAGGGACCTGGACAAGTTTGAGAAGTGGGCCCATGGGAATCTCATGAGGTTTAACAAGACCAAGAACAGAGTGCTGCACCTGGGTCAGGACACTCCCAGTATCAACACAGGCTGGGGGATGAACAGATGGAGAGCAGCCCTGTAAGAAGGACTGGGGAGTGCTGGTGGGTGAGAGGCTGGACATGACCCAGCCATGGGCACTCACAGCCCAGAAAGCCAAACGTGTCCTGGGCTGCATCCAAAGCAGCGTGGGCAGCAGGGGAGGGAGGGGATTCTGCCCCTCTGCCCTGCTCTGGTGAGACACCACCTGGAACCCTGCATCCAGCTCTGGGGTCCCAGCACAGGAGACATGGACCTGTTGGAGTGAGTAAGGAGTAGGGCCACCAGGATGATTAGAGGTATGGAGCATCTTTCCTACAATGAAAGGCTGAGAGAACTGTTGAACTTCATGAGATTCCTGTGGGCCCACTTTCCATCTTATCCCTCTGGATGACGTCCTGTCCTTCAGGAGTGTCAACCACACCACTCAGCTTTGTGTCATCTGCAAATTTGTGGAGGGTGCACGCAATACCCTTGTCTACGTCATTAATGAGATATTAACTAACACTGGTCCCAATATCAACCCCTGAGGGACATCCCTTGTCACTGATGTCCATCAGGAAACTGAGCTGTTGACCACTACCCTCTGGATGTCACAGTCCAACCAATTCCTTATGCGTCTAAAAGTCCACTCATCAAATCCATCTCTCTCCAATATAAAGAGCAGGATGCTCTGAGGGACCATGTCAAAGGCTTTACAGAAAATAAATGACATTCACAGCCCTTTCCTTGTCCACTGACGTAGTCACTCTGTTCATTCACTATTTCCAGTCTCTGGGGATTGCTCCTGACTGCCATGGCTTTGCAAATACCGTGGAGAGTGATTTGGCAACTACAATAGCCAATTTTCTCAGGACTTTCTGGGATGCATCTCACCAGATCCCATAGACATATATGTTCTGGTTCCTCAGGTGATGAGGAACCTGATCTCTTTAAGAAAGAAAGTACTTTTTTCACCCAGCCCCCACCTTGCCGTCCATCCACTCAGGACGTGTGGGAAGAGAGATTGACAGTGAAAAAGTTGCTGAGTATCTCAGCTTTCTCTCATCCATTGTTTCCAGTTTTCCAGTTGTGTTATCAGAGGAGTACGTTTTCTTTGACCTTTCTTAATTGCCATGGAGCAACCAAAACAGCTTTTGGATAAGCAGCTTTAGATCTACTACATTCCTTTTGGTTTTTTATGTAGGTTTGAGGATAGAGATTAGAAAAGGATGGACCAAGATGGATGTAGTGAAAAGGGTACCAGTTGAACGACCAGTAATTTTTCCTGGTATTTCTTAAACCCTTCTCTGAACCTGCTGTTTTGCAGATATGATTGCTTCAGTCAATGGCTTTTTGCTAAAGCAAAGACTTTCTCTGACCAGGCAGTACTGCAAAATCCATGAAAAAGTGTGTGCCATATTTTTTAGTATTTTAAAGTTAAAAGATCTGGCAGATGGAGTTTTGAATTAATACATTACAATTGACAGCTGGCTTATGTATAAGATCTCAGCCATACCATGAAAGCCTCCACAAGCCCTTAATAACACCATAGGTAAAATTAGACTCTATTTTCACCTTCCAAACTCTGTGGCAATGCTAAAACTTGATACTGTTTTTGAGTATGGGATCGTGTAAGTCCTATCTGTAATTTGGATATGGAACATGGGACTTATTTTGCTAGCAAGTTCTGTGTGGATTGGGATACTCAAGTTTCAAGCTTTTACACTATTGGACTTGTGCACATATTTGACCCACCCCATTAGCTTGAGGAGACAATCAGTCATTCTGCTGAGATCACTGGCAGGCACTTCAAACCTGCTCAAGGGCTGCTTCACAAAAGTCCTTCCTGTCTGCAGCAAGTACTCCTTGCTGAAAGTGGATGCTGAATGCGCAACATCCATCTCCAGGCCTTTTTGTACATTGTGTTTTCTTGGTAGCATATACAAAAGGAAATGCTTGACAATTTCTTTGTAGTGTGCAACTGTGTGCAGTGTTCCTCATCTACCTCAGTTAAAGGATATTTTTTTCTCTATTTGAAAATGTTGTTTACCCAGCTTCACATACCATAATTACTTTATTTCTATTTCTTAGGGGGTCTGTGTAGCCACTTATGATGCCTCTTCCACACCTCTGGACTACACTCAAAGCCCCAGTCAGTTCTCTGTGTCTTCATGTCCTCAAGCAGAAGAAGTTCACCTGAGGGAGGACTTTTGGGCTCTGATTGTTCACTCAAGCCCCTGGGTCTTGCTCTTTATAGACAATAATTTGTGCTTGACTGCTGCTTGCTGGCCAATTGGCTGGATGTGGAAAGACTCTGCTGATGAGAGCATCTGATCAATAAACAAGGGGCAAAAGAGAAATAACAGATGTCTGAAGGGGTTGTGTTTTGTCACTGAGCCATCACACCAGGAGTGGGATTCAGAAACCCTGGTGGTGAGTCATGTATCTGTCTTGAGGTGACCTCGGGGACTTAGCAGGATTGCTGTGGAAGAGGTACAAGCTGCTGTATGAGTCATGGCATCAGGCAATAAATTAGCCAATCTAATTCACTGGGAACTTTGTCTATCTGCATCGCTCTGCCTGATGTGCTCTTTCCCTCTGGGAAGCTTCTGATTAAATATACTTTATTTCTTCTATTGAAAATTGCTCACAAAAGATGCAATAAACTCATGGGAGTCACCCACAAGTACTGCATGTTATGCACAGTGGTGAATAATGGGTATCTTACTTTGTCCCAGAGAACTTAGCAAACACTTCTTAAAGGGGGTCTCTAATTGAGTTGCTTGTCTGTGGAGAAAGAGGAAGGGAAAATAGGTTGTCTTGACCTACCTCTGCAGAGGAAGCTAATAATTTTTGATTTGCTGGAACACTTTTAAAGCAGTTTTAAGCATAATCATGTAGAAATGACCATGTATTAGGGTACTTGCAATGACTAATTCTTTCTGTGAAGCTTGCTGACATCTTTCCTGTCTGTTTAGGAAAATTCAGTATAAAACTAAGGGAACTGATCAAAAGGCCATGCATGTTCCTTGGGGGCTCTGGAAGATTAGAACTTTCCAAGCCAATTAAACTGGAAGCAAATTTAAATGGGGATGAATATCATCAAAGTCTATAGCTCATTTAAACAATGCAAATATATCTTTAAAAAAAATCATCCTATGCTGTGGATATGAAAGAAGAAATGAAATCTTTGTCATAACAGTCCTGATTGCCTGGTCTGTGATCACTTCATGCCACATCTGTGCCTTTGCTAAGATGTAGCAGCTAATTCAGGAAAACCTTTCCAGCCATATGAATGACAAGAAAATAATCAGAAGCAGTCATCATGAATTCACAAAGGAGGAAGTCATGCTTGATCAACCTGATAGCCTACAGTGAAACGACTGGCCTGGAAGATAAGGGGAGTGTGGGTACTGTCTACTTGGACTTCAGTAAGCCCTTTGACACTGTCTCCCATGAGATCCTCCTAGACAGGAAGTTGTTGTATGGCTTAGGTGAGCAGACAGTGAGCTGGACTGAAAACCGTTCAAATGGGCAGACCCAAACGCTGATGAGTGGTGTCCCAACATCTAGCTGGATGCAGTGACTAGCAGTGTACTCCAGGGTCAATACTGGGTCCTTCAATAATCTTCATTAATGATCAGATGATGAGGCAGAGTGCACAATCAGGAATTTCTAAGAGAACATAAAACCAGGAGGAGCGGCTGATATCAGAGGGTCATGTTGCCATTACAGGGATGTCAACAGCCTTGAGAAATGGGCTGACAGGAACCTAATGACATTCAGCAAGGGGAAATGTCAAATCCTGCACATGGGGAGAAAAAAAAATATATACAGGTACTGCCCCACTGGAAAGCAGCTTGTTAGAATAGGTCTTGGGGGTCCTGGGGGGCACCAAGCTGAACATAAGACAGCAGCGTGGCTTTGTGGCAAAGAAGGAGAATGATGTCGTGGGCTGCATTGTGAGGAGTACTGCCAGCCAGCTGGGAGGTGATCCTGCTCCTTTACTCAGAGCTGGCGAGGATATCTCTAGAGTACTTTGTCCAGTTCTGCACTCTCAGTACAGTAGAGCCATGAACATATTGTAGAGAAGCCACTCTTCAATGGACCCTTCAATGGAAGGGTCATTAGGATGACTCAGGGACTGAAGCACCTCTGCTATGAGAAAAGGCTGAGGGAGCTGGGCCGGTTCAGCCTGAAGAGGAGAAGGCTCATCAATGTCTATGAGTGTGTGCAGGGAGGTCACAAAGAGGACACAGCAGAGCTCCTTCCAGTGGTGCCCAGTGACAGGACCAGAGACAGTGGGCACAAACTGAAACCTGGGAGGTTCCCTCTGAACTTCAGGATGCACTCTTTCATTGTGAGGATGACCAAACACTAGACACAGCAGAGCTCCTTCCAGTGGTGCCCAGTGACAGGACCAGAGACAGTGGGCACAAACTGAAACCTGGGAGGTTCCCTCTGAACTTCAGGATGCACTCTTTCATTGTGAGGATGACCAAACACTAGGGCAGGTTGCCCAGAGAGGTGGTGCAGTCTCCATCTTTGGAAATACTCAATAGTCATCCAGACATGGTCCGGGGCAACCTGCTGTAGATGACCCTGCTTGATTAGAGGTTTCTTCCAACCATTCTGTGATTCTTTTGTGGCAGAGAAAATGATGGATGAGTGTGAACATGTGTGCATGCACAGACTGAGCACTCTCTCATCACTGTGTGTAGGGGCACTGGAGAGAGACAGGCAAAGCATTTTTTACTGGAGATGGGGATGCAAGCAGCTCTCTTTGAAGGGGGTGAAATCTGCGTAGTACACCAGGAATTTTCTGGGGGAAAGTGTGCAATGGGGCACAAAGTGTGCACATAAGTCATAGGGCAGCTGTGTTCTTGAATAACATGAAATCTGCTTTTTTTCAGGAGGCAGCCTAATACCTGTCAAATGGTGATGGCTTCCCTAAACCATCTGCTCCAGCAGATCATCAGCCATCACATGGCTGGAGGCACCAGGAGTGGCTTGCTGCAGTCCCATGGTAGCTCCTCACTCTCAGTCTTTTCCCTAGCAGCTCCCTTCTTCCTGCCTTTGGGAAATACCTGCTACTTCACCCTCTGCCAGGCTGCAAGCCTAGTATCTGAAAGGATGTATCTCAGCTAATGCCCTCCAGCAGCTCTGGGGCCACAGACACTCCTCGGGGGACACCTCACCTCAGCCCAGCTGGTTGCTGCTGGTGGCCACTGTGAAGAACTTTCAGGGCCTCTCTAAGGACCCAGGGGAGAGACGTGAGCTGTGAGATAGGTAACTGTCAGCTCTGCTGTCCCAGTGATCGATAACTAGCAATAAGTGCAGCTGGGGATCAGACCAAAGCACATACACACTGTGAAATTTCCTTTTTCTCATTTGGCTTTTGGGTGCACCAGAGACCAAGATCAGGGGGTGACAAAAGTCTGTCCAGGCCTCCTTCCAACACTGTGAACATGCTGCTGAAGACTGCCTTCAGAGGAAACACTGTTTGAGTTTGAACCCACAGGTACCCTCCATGAAGAGTTGTGAAGAAGAATATGCAAAAAGGGTTGTTAGGAAGATCTTGCTGTTTTCCTCCATGGATAGTGCAATGCATGGGTAAGCAGTGGTAGTAGTGGTAAAACCTCTGTGATGGAGCGGGGAAAAATCAGATGTCCAAAGTAAAATGCATGTGCATCATGATGGCCCTTGCATGCCACCACTGTCTAAAAATTAAGAACTGACTTGTACAGACATCACTCATAAGAGTGACTAAATGTGTAGTTGATTAACTGGAGTGCTCTTCTGACTAATTAGGCAGCTTATGGGGACAGCTTCACAGATGGTAAACAAGTCCTTTCTATAGACTTGTTCCCTTTCCCCATAAGCTGGACCCATAAGTATCCATTATCTAACTAAGCCATCGCAGATGGTGAGATGACAACAACCAGGAGTCAGTCATGGTACTGTACTGTGTCAGGGAGCAGTATCTAAAAGGAGGGGTTGTGTGTTCATTGTACTGGGAGCACAATGTGTGAATGCTTTATGTATAGACCAGATCCTGCTGTTTACTACATGAGGAGGTGTGTAANTCTGCACTCTCAGTACAGTAGAGCCATGAACATATTGTAGAGAAGCCACTCTTCAATGGACCCTTCAATGGAAGGGTCATTAGGATGACTCAGGGACTGAAGCACCTCTGCTATGAGAAAAGGCTGAGGGAGCTGGGCCTGTTCAGCCTGAAGAGGAGAAGGCTCATCAATGTCTATGAGTGTGTGCAGGGAGGTCACAAAGAGGACACAGCAGAGCTCCTTCCAGTGGTGCCCAGTGACAGGACCAGAGACAGTGGGCACAAACTGAAACCTGGGAGGTTCCCTCTGAACTTCAGGATGCACTCTTTCATTGTGAGGATGACCAAACACTAGGGCAGGTTGCCCAGAGAGGTGGTGCAGTCTCCATCTTTGGAAATACTCAATAGTCATCCAGACATGGTCCGGGGCAACCTGCTGTAGATGACCCTGCTTGATTAGAGGTTTCTTCCAACCATTCTGTGATTCTTTTGTGGCAGAGAAAATGATGGATGAGTGTGAACATGTGTGCATGCACAGACTGAGCACTCTCTCATCACTGTGTGTAGGGGCACTGGAGAGAGACAGGCAAAGCATTTTTTACTGGAGATGGGGATGCAAGCAGCTCTCTTTGAAGGGGGTGAAATCTGCGTAGTACACCAGGAATTTTCTGGGGGAAAGTGTGCAATGGGGCACAAAGTGTGCACATAAGTCATAGGGCAGCTGTGTTCTTGAATAACATGAAATCTGCTTTTTTTCAGGAGGCAGCCTAATACCTGTCAAATGGTGATGGCTTCCCTAAACCATCTGCTCCAGCAGATCATCAGCCATCACATGGCTGGAGGCACCAGGAGTGGCTTGCTGCAGTCCCATGGTAGCTCCTCACTCTCAGTCTTTTCCCTAGCAGCTCCCTTCTTCCTGCCTTTGGGAAATACCTGCTACTTCACCCTCTGCCAGGCTGCAAGCCTAGTATCTGAAAGGATGTATCTCAGCTAATGCCCTCCAGCAGCTCTGGGGCCACAGACACTCCTCGGGGGACACCTCACCTCAGCCCAGCTGGTTGCTGCTGGTGGCCACTGTGAAGAACTTTCAGGGCCTCTCTAAGGACCCAGGGGAGAGACGTGAGCTGTGAGATAGGTAACTGTCAGCTCTGCTGTCCCAGTGATCGATAACTAGCAATAAGTGCAGCTGGGGATCAGACCAAAGCACATACACACTGTGAAATTTCCTTTTTCTCATTTGGCTTTTGGGTGCACCAGAGACCAAGATCAGGGGGTGACAAAAGTCTGTCCAGGCCTCCTTCCAACACTGTGAACATGCTGCTGAAGACTGCCTTCAGAGGAAACACTGTTTGAGTTTGAACCCACAGGTACCCTCCATGAAGAGTTGTGAAGAAGAATATGCAAAAAGGGTTGTTAGGAAGATCTTGCTGTTTTCCTCCATGGATAGTGCAATGCATGGGTAAGCAGTGGTAGTAGTGGTAAAACCTCTGTGATGGAGCGGGGAAAAATCAGATGTCCAAAGTAAAATGCATGTGCATCATGATGGCCCTTGCATGCCACCACTGTCTAAAAATTAAGAACTGACTTGTACAGACATCACTCATAAGAGTGACTAAATGTGTAGTTGATTAACTGGAGTGCTCTTCTGACTAATTAGGCAGCTTATGGGGACAGCTTCACAGATGGTAAACAAGTCCTTTCTATAGACTTGTTCCCTTTCCCCATAAGCTGGACCCATAAGTATCCATTATCTAACTAAGCCATCGCAGATGGTGAGATGACAACAACCAGGAGTCAGTCATGGTACTGTACTGTGTCAGGGAGCAGTATCTAAAAGGAGGGGTTGTGTGTTCATTGTACTGGGAGCACAATGTGTGAATGCTTTATGTATAGACCAGATCCTGCTGTTTACTACATGAGGAGGTGTGTAACCACAAAGGGTGAACGACAGTGATGGGAGAGGACTTTGCCAGCCTTACACACCTTTCAGGGTAGTAGGGTGTTCTTGTGTTTCAAAGGCATTTGATGCAGGGGTGTAGTAAAGTTTTTATTGCTGTATACTTGGAGGGCTTGCAACACTTAGAGTTGGTAAAAACCTTGCATGCTGATATCAGGGGATATCAAAAGGCTCCTGATTGCAAGTGTGGGTGTAAATACACTACTTTTCACTGCCTTTCTGCAGAACGGACCTGTGTCTCTGAAGAAACGGGGAAGGATGCTGTAAAAACAACTCCATATGTTGCAGAGGAGGAGCAGAGCATGTAAAGGTCTCCAGCCACCCCATAGGAGTGGGGGGTTGGTGCAAACCAAGCCTTGAGCACAGGCTCAGAAGGGCCAGACCTGCTCTTCTACCCACCCTCATTTCCCCTGCACTCTGCCTGGATCAGAGACAGCGCAGGCCACTAGGGGCAGCTTCATTTGAGCAGGGATGTTCCTCACCATATCCCAGAGATATTAAGTTTAGAGTGTCACAGCTAATATTTACCCAATGTGTTTACTATTGCTGGCCCTTCACAGCCCATCACCAGCCATTCCCTGGCTGAGGCTCCATCTCTACGTTCAGTATCAGGCATCAGGTGCCCTATGTCCTCTGTCAAGGGATCTCCAGCCTACAAAGAAGGCCATGTGGCAAGTTCCTTTCTTGCTCTGCAGGTTGCTGTGAAATAATGTCCAAAGCGTGTGCAAAACTGTTTAAATCACTTCCACCGAAGAATCCATTTTTCACTAGCATGGTGGTAGGAAAGACATGGTAATAGAAATGTTGTAACTTTTTGCTCCTTCCTGCAAAGTGTAAGTGGTTTCTCAGTCTGATGGCATTTTGGGTCACCAGGGTGTGTGTGAGCATTGTCTCTTTAGCTGGCCTATTCCCAGAAGCCCTGTTACAGTAGGACAGCTGTCAGAGACCTGCAGGTGAAGACATTGCTAAAGGAGAAGCAAGCGTGCTTCCCACTTCCCTGGCTGCTGCACCACCAGCAGATGGGCACAACTTGTGCAGTGTCACCCTGACACAGGATAAAGACCCTTGAGTAAGCACATCCTTGGGGCTTCAAGCTGATTCCAAATGACCTTCTCCCAAGACTAATTTTCATTTTCCACACAGGAAGCAATGTTCAGCTGAAGCAATGCAATATGGGCATCAGAGACTCCTTGTGTAGACAGATAGCTTATCCCAGGCACAGTCACCTGGCTTGGACAACCCCTCAACCCATCTCTCTATGGAAAGTGAGCATAGATAAATCCAGAACCCTGCTCTGCTGCTGTCATGGTCTCTGAAAAGGAGCAACCAGCCATTGGTGTGTTTTGAATCATACCTTGTGCTTTGACAGAAAGCTGTAGTGTGGTAGGATGAGAAATTAATTAGCCTCATGCTGCCACAAGCATTTCCAGTCCCAGTTGACAACAGACTAATTAAGAACCTCCCTGTGGTGTCTATTTTAGATAACCATTTACTTTGATGCAATTTAACAAGGGTTTTTCTAATGGTTTATTTCACAGGCAACTCATTAGATTAATTTGTGTGGCAAACAGCAGGAACTTGAATAGACATTTTGAATTCCCAGTCACCAAAAGTCAAGAAAATTTTGCCAAAGACTGCACTAATTTTATCAAGGCAAAACACCTGCTTCCTTCTGATATTTTGTGTCATGGCATTTGTTTTCAGATGTTACCTTAACCTAAGTCCAGAAGTTTTGAAAACTGAAGGTGACCTTCTAAGTGCTGGTTCTTAGGAGCCAATTAATGCCCCTGTATGTGATTTGCCCATCAGAATCATTTGAGGTGCTTGCAGACTGAGCACCAAGAGTGTTAAGTTCACCCCATTATCAGTGGTGTCTGTTTCAGTGTCTCAGTAAAGACTGAGGAAACAAACTTCCTGCTAGCCTGATGATCTCTGCATCTGTGACTGTGGAAAATGGTGATACACATGTAACTCCAAGGCTCTCACAGGATCTCCCACAAAGCCTAACAGAATCAGAAAAGGGCTTTACATCCCTCAAATGGCAGGAAGGAGTGTCTTTCCTTTCTACCTTAATATTCAAATGTTAAGCTTGACCCTACCTAAAAACTGCATAAACACTGTTTGTCTTTAGGAACCTGCAAGAGTGTCAGATGTAGTCTGGACAAAAGTCGCCACAAGGGTTGAAAATGGAACCAGATGCAACTTGGTTTTCTCCACACAATCTGTTCTAATGGGAAAACGTGCAGGAAGATTTTACCTTCCCTTACTGTCTCTGCACTGCCTCATGTTTACAAATTACAATTGTGAGGGTGAAATATTTTACTCCAAATTAGGAGTGAGTGGATGACAGCAAAGATCGCAGGTTGGACCTTACATAGCATATGATTGCACAGCTTGGAAAGAAGACTGGGGCTCTAGGCAGGGAAAGAGAGCAAAGAACATGAGTTGAAAGTCCTTGCCAGGGGAATAGGGTAGTGCCCCTGCAGCAACTAAATCCTCTGTGTGATTTTCAGCAGAGTACAGTACTCCACATGACTGAGATCAGGTTTTTTGTTGTCACTAGAATTAATTGCGAAGGTCTCTTTGAAATGAATATTTGAATGTCTAATATATTTTCTTTTTCTCTGGGGGAACACTAACCAGTTCCCTGTTTTCAAACACCAACAGAAACTTAAAGCCTCAGAGATTAATTTTGCTTCCTAGTTTGGTTGAAATTGGCTTGTGGATTTGGAAACATTATTTCATTGGACAAATTGCTTAGACTGGGAATGCCTCCCTACAAGTAATCTGCTCAGAGCCACCTGCTCAGAGGCACACAGATCATCATTGTTTGTTCATGAAGAGAAGTGTTTCCATGCTTTCCTTTCTACAGTGCTGTCCCAAACTAAAATCCCTAGATTCTTATCTAGAATAACATACAGGAAGTGAAAACTAAACACATTAGTGGGATTATCTGTTACAGTGCAGGGGCTGGTCTCAGCCCCTGGCTGGTTTGTCTATCAAAGACCTCGGCCAATCAGGCACAGTACACGTCACAGAGCAAAGCATTGTTCAGGCTATAACCTGAGCCAATGACATGGCAAGCCAGAAAGTTGGACTCAATCCCCTTTAAAAAGAAGCTTCCAACCTCAATAAACCGGTTCTGTTCCTGCTCTCTGTTGCTGCTTCACTGCAAAGGGGTTAGTGTCATCTGCTTTCTTCTCCCGGCCACCTCTCCCTCATGTTACATGTGGTGACCAGCGATGTGATAGATTCAGCCTTCTGAGATTTTTTGGACTTCAATACCAGGTGAGGTCTTTTTTCGACAGAACAGCCCTCAGCCTTGATGGTATGGGAAAATTATCTTAAAA
>WEKY01025630.1:417981-455782 GCA_013390045.1 Picathartes gymnocephalus | reverse complement strand
TGTATGTGTATATATTTATATAACAAAAGCACTATTAGAGTGCTTTCTAAAAGCGTGATTTCTAAAAGAGTTTTCTGTTGTATTTCTGTTTGTCAAATTAATATGTCTCTCAGAGAATTGAGTCTTAAAGCACAAAACAAGGACTCTCTTTGGTGTTTTATTCCAGTACTTAAGGTTGACTTTACCTGATCAGATTTCAAGTTTATAGTATCATTAACTCATGGCTTGAAAGCTGAATGATTTTTGTGTATATTTATATAGAGTGTATTAAAAAAAATACTAGTATTGGTTAGTTTGCTAATCTGTTAACGATCCTGTCACTGGGATGATTTTTTTGTGAGTGATGTGTTCAACTCTTCTGACATGTACAAGCTCAGCAGAAGAGAGTTATTTTCAGCTGTTTTACCTTAATTGGAAGAAAAGTTGGCTCATCATAACGTGTTAACTGTATTTGATTAAAATCCCAATATAATTTTTTTTTAAAAAAGAAAGGGTAAGTCACTTTTAATGATGGGAGTGTCAGCTGCCTTTGGAAATTCTGTTCTCACTAATTTGTTAAGAATGCCATTTGTGAATAAAACTCTTAAGAGTTTTATTTACTGGCCTTTCTTAACTGAGGTTTTGACATAGAAACTTAAATTAAGAAATACCTGTTTATTATTTTATCTTGAAAGTTCAGGTGGGATTGTCTAGACTGGATGAGAAATTTTCCAACATCGTGTAAATTGTGTAAATATATTTCCATTGTAAACATATTGCTGTTTAAACATCTTTTTTCACTACAAGAAATACTTGAAATGCCTTCTAGTAAGAAAAATCAAAGTGAATGAATCTGGAGTGACTGGAAACAAATCACTTTTCTTTCTGCTTAGAGAGATTTTTCCTACCTTCATACCCGAAAATCCTGTGATTTCTAGCTAGTGAAACATTTATTTCTCTTACGTTGTTATGTATGTAAAATCGCATCAAGCGTGGGTATTAAGGCTGTTAGTTCTTTCAGGTATTTTGCCATACCACTGTGTGCTATTATGCTGTTTTCATAGTTGTTTAATTAGAAGCAACGTGTTCACTTTGTATTCAAAAACTTAATAGTGTAATATTAGGTGCAAACTGCTTATCTATCTCTGTGTCAGTTTTGCCGTTTCCTCGGCATTTATGGAAATGGTTACAGCATAACAAAAGCAAGGCTCAACTCTCAAAACATAAGCCTTATCTTGTCACTGTTGCTTCAAAGTATAACTTGTAACAATGCTGAGGTTAAAAGGTTAGAAAATGTTTGCTGTTTTCTGTCTCGAAGACGCATGTTTCTGTGAGGTGTGCTCTCCTCCTTCTGCCTCTACAATAGAAAACCTTATTCTAGAACTACTACCAATTAAAACATCACCACCATTCAATAAAGAAATGTGTATTTTAGATCTTTTTTTTTTTGTGAATTTCTTGGATTGCACCAGAAGTTTGTGAGGAAAATATCTTTCTTTTTTAATGACTAGAAAGCCTCCATGGCAATATACATGAAATATTATTTAACATCAGTGGTTTCAGGTAATTAAAGTGCGAATTTAGCATGATTTTTTTTTTTTCATGGCACCAAAAAGTTTAAATTTAGTTTAAACTAAGAATGTCAGTGATCCGCTGAAGAATCAAGTTTCTAAGCCATGTTGTGGGACCAGGAGTGATGTTGAGGAGGATTCCTGCATTTCTTGTGCTCCCTGGCAATTCCCTGTTCCCTACCTGCTGTGGTGCTCTGTCAGCAGAACTTAACTGCCACACATGGGAGTTGTCTTTCATCTTATTAAATTCTTGTTAAGTCATCTCTCTTTGGTGGAAATCAGGGAGGAGAAGACACCAAGTGTTGGCTTGTGTGCATGTAACGTGTTTTTCGTAAAAGGTGTAAGTGGTGTAATGCCCTAAGTTGAAACTACTATTGCCTGTCACTTCATTGCTTCATTCTCATTACTGTTCCTATACATTTGGGACATTTGGACATTTCCAAATAAAAGAATCACGAACTAAAGGCATTGGGAATTTTGAAATTCATCTGTATGAGTTTTTTTGCATTGTGTGGCGAAGTTGCTTGATATCAATTGCCAAATAAGGTTCTAGAGAAAAAAAAATGATAATTTGTGAAGGAGAAGGACTATGTGTTTTCTTCAAGTTAGGGCATGCAAGTTGGCCAAAAACTGTATACATTATTTAACAGCACTGCTTAGTGCTTTTGTGGCTCCTAATGTGGATTAAATTTAATGTTCCTAATACTTTGAAAACAAAAAAATAAACAAAAGTTTGGAACGTCACTGCAAATGCCTGTTTAGGCTATCCTTATGCATGTGAATCTGCTGTAGAAAAATCAAAGTTCTACTTTTCTGCTTAAATCTCTTTATAGATATTTGGGGGGTTTTTAGGTTTTTCCCTCTTACCAACTTCAAAACATTTGTATCTACTACAGGAAATGTTGGCTAGCAATTGTAACTGGCTTGTGTTATTAATGGGAACAACTTGCAGTGGTATATAAACAATTTTTAGTGGCTGCTATGTAGTTGGCTGGCTGCTATGCTGTATTACAGTGTAGGTAATCTTGTTTGACTTAAAGCAAACTCTCATCTTAGATTTCTGTTTCTAGTCTGTGCATGCCAGAGTTTCAAAACTCAAAGGCAATGTTTTCAAATTACTTTACTTTTCTGCCAGGTAATTTTGATAGTTTAGAACTGTGAAAATCAGGGAAGAGTTGCTCTGGGTAGTACAGCATAATTGAGAATATTTTGTTGTTTTGAAAAGAGTAACCAAATTCTTAACTGTTATTCGCTGGTTTGTGTAGTTTTGCTGTTAGCACCCACAGTGAAATAGGTTAATTCAAATGCAGTGATCTTGATTTATTTAGTGAATGGCAAGGAAAGGAGATTTAATGTAGGTAAAGGAGAAAGGGAAGACGTTGAGATTAGACTTTTTTTCTTTCCATCTTTCATGTATCTTTAAGATTTGTCCTTCAAGACATACTGTATTTTGTTTAGCAACCTAATGTTATCGTTATCAGCCCTGGTATGCTGATGGGAAGCAATACAAAGATGTGAAGCCAAGATAATGGGATGGCCTGTTTCTCTGGTTAAGTGATGTTGACTCTACCTATCGTATATCTAATGGGAAGGGAACTCTCTTTGTTGTTTGGCTGATGAATTGTTCTAATTTCTAGCATGTTTTTAGGACAAGCTGGCTGGTAGGTAGATGATGGGATAGATACATCAGTTTAGGAACATGTGGTACAGGAGCAGATCTTTTTCCCTTAACTTTTGGTCTCTTGAAAACTTAAACATGAAAACTAGTAATTCTAAAATACTGCTTCATCTGTTCTGAGTACAGACTTAAAGTAGAATTCCTGCCACTCAGTGCAAGAGAGATAGTAGTGTATCCCTAGTCTGGAAATGTATTGTCTCCCCCCTTTCAAGTAGCCCATTTCTTAGCTCAAGGAGGTAGTTGGATGAAGCCTCAAGAACCTTGTCCTTACTAATTTGAGGAAGCTCGAGAGTCTTGTTTGCTTTCAATTTTTGGCATAGCAGAGGCATCTTGCCAAGCATGACACATAATCTTTAACTTTTTGGGGCTGTTTTTTTCAAGCTAGTTTGTAGCTGCTGTTGCCCTTTCAGTCTAACTTACTGAGGGCATGCATTTCTTGATCTACAGAATTATAATGGAATCAATAGGACAAATGGATGATGAAGTTCAAAATAATCAGTCCACTATTCGCTCAGTGCTGGATAGGTAGGCTTAGGAAATAGGTGGGACCCTCTATTTTTTTTTCCTTAACAGGTCAAGCGACTTGTGAAGGGACAGAAGTGTCCAGATCATGTGGATTCAAATTTATTATTTTTACAATTTATGTACTACAGGGTTCCTGAATATTTATGAGGTACTGAAGGGTTTTATCTGCTTAGTGAGATCCCCTTCCGTATTCTCACACGGATGAGAACAGGAATGGAGATGGGCGTGATAGACACAAACAGATGTAGGATCCAGCTTGATTCTGGAATGGTAGGCTAATTGTAGTGGATTTCTATTTTCCGTAATGCATAAAGCACAGTATTTAGGAAAGAGCCCCTGTTATCATTCAGTGTAGCACCTCTAGGGCTTATGGAGGGGAAGGGGGTATTATTGAACTGTTTAGTTGTCAGAGGGGTTAGTTTCCTTTCCATATATGAAGAAAACCTACTATATCCCAGTAAGTGCCAGGAGGAAGTAATTTGTTTTCTTTTCAGGTGTATATCACATTTGAGATTAGTGATACAAGAACTTTCATATTTATTAGTAGTATTGATTGTCTTTTATTTGTCTTTAATTATAGGTCTGTGAATTTGATGCTAGGCAACCAGTTTAGGGTATGCTTGCTTTATGCAACCATTAAAATTACAGAAATAAATAGGTTCCCTAGTTATATTTCTACACCGATTTTCAAAAACCTGTTGGAATATGAAGAAGTCCCCCAAAAATTGTGTAGTTGCAGAAACAGTGCATTTGTGAAACTGCCTGGTTTTGCTTACCAATTGTAAATTACACATCTATGCTATAAATACATAAATAATTTGGAAATGAGGTCTGATGATGTGTAGTAATTTCTGTCCCGGTGTTGGTAGTTGATAGTCAATAGACAAATGGCTGGAAGGAAACTGATGTAAAAATAACATAAGGTTATGTTGGCAGACCACAGATTCTACCATCACATCTTTTTGTCATTTTAAATGAGACATTGCTAATTGTTAGGTGGGTCAGATTCTCTGTTACTCTTTCCCAATTTGTTTTATTGTTTCTTATACAGGGTATTTAATGGGACTTGTAAGGTCACATATAAGCTGGGACATTTTAATTTATTTAATTTTAGGTCACGGCCTCAAACTAAAACTCTGAAGAGAAAAGAAAAATACTTGCATACAATGAAAATAATTTCATTTCATACTGTACATACTAAAGCCTCAGACTTACAGAAACAGCCTCTCTGCAGTCATGTTTGACACTGAAAATATTCCTACATGCATGTCGTGGGACAAAATTCCAGTACTTTGCAGTAGAGAAGGCTGTGAAGAAGCCACTGGAAAGAAAAACTGAAACTCTTGAGAACTGAGCAGGCTGGATTTATTTTCAATTTTGGAACCAATGCTAAATGGATTAATTTCTCTTGAACCTTTTTATAAGGACTTGCTCCTAAATTGGAGTGATTATTGTTAAACTAAATAGAGCTGCAGCACACTCCTGAGAATATTGTAAGCCTCCTCCTGACCTGCCTGAGGTCAAAAATGAGATTTTATTTTAAATCTTTGAAGCCTGGTTTAAAAATCAAACTCTGCAGCGAAATTGTTTAAGAGGGTTGGCCTTTTCGCCAGGTAGCTTAGTAGTAACTTCACAGTAACATTTTGCAGAGACTGAAATACATCAGGTAAAAGTCCTAAATTTGGAAGTACCTCTTGGCATTTCTGTTCCTCTTATAATAGAAAAAGAATCAGATCTTGTCTGTGGTAACTCTTGGTTGTTGTGTGATCGTATTGTCAAGTATTTTTTATATAAATTGGAAAACGTAGTCTTTTTTTTTTTCCTTCCCATTAAGAAATCCTCCTGATCGGTTTTCCTTGAAGTCCCATAAATCCCTGCATTACACCTTATCATCTCCATTATTAGAGCTATTTAGTTATTTAGTTCCTTTTTTAACCTAGTAAGAAAGTAATTCACTGCACCGAATATCCTCCAGTTTAAGCTTTGTGGAATTGTTCAAACCTTCCTAATTTTACATTAGACTGATACTTAAGGGAAAAGCTCTCCCAGATGCTAAAACAGAAATTTTGTGCATGAAAATGCAGAGAAGAATGATATTGTTTCTAACTCTGTTAGGAATGTGGTGGGATTTGTAAGGCACTTACACTTGTGCAATAATATTGTGACTGCCATTGTAAATTGAAGACGGGGAAACACAATACTTTCAATGACTTACAAGAAAAATAATAATATTTACAGCTTTGTATTGAAAACCATATCCCCGAACATGAACTAGATGGAGAATTAAGTTCTTTTTTCACAATTTTATGTTTGGATTGCTGTAGCAACGTAATGTTCTATTTTTGCTCACTTACCTCTCTGCCTCCTTTGCTCCCTTCTTACGTTTTAACTAAAGCTGGCTTAACTTGTTCTCTTACTGTCTTTTCACTCCATCTCTCATTGAGCCTACAGGAATTTCACCTGATATCAATCCATCATTTTTATATTAATGATATAAATAGGAGGAGCAGCTTGGCTGTGTGTAATGACAGTGGGGTAAATTGCTGCTGATTCACATAGGCACGTGGTAACTTGGTATGTTGCCTTTAATTTGCCATGGTTGCCCAGGAGTGGTTTTCTTGTGCTGTGATTTTTTTTTTTTCTTTCTTTCTTTAATTTCCATTCTTTCACTTAAAAATAGGAGGCATCTCACTTTTAAACTACTTTGCCAAAAAAAGTAGCAATTAAATGGATGACCCCGGGTATCCTTTTAACTACTTCTGTTTTGTCTATTTGTATTTCTTTCTAATAACTGTGTAATGTTTTAATGCTTAGTTTATAATTGGAAAACCTTTCTAAATTGTGTACACAGGTCTTTGGATTGTATTGTAGCATAGTAGGGCCCTGCTACATGGAATGCCTCTGTGCTATGGTAATAAAAATAGTAATAATAGATTTTGGTAGCTAAAGCATGTGCAGAAGGTGAAAATTTATTTCTAAAATTAGAACTGTGCATTCATATGGAAGTTTTGAAGTGATGTTTGGGCCAAAGGATTAGCTGCATTTTGTTTTGTTGGTTTTCACTCTGTTCTTCAACACTCCCATTTTAAGGCAGCTCACTTAAAGATCTGTAGAGCAAAATTTCTTTGAATGGGGGATTTTTGTAAGCATTTGTTTTCAATGGCTAAGACAGATGAGCTGTCCTACTTCTTTGTGAAGGCGGCAACTGCCTCATGCAGTGATCCGGTATTTCTGGGGGGCTTTTCCAATCTCTCCACTAGATTCAGGCTAACAGTGTAAGTGAGCAAATTCAGGGTGGACCTACCCGGTGGACTACGAGAAAAGTGTATTTACCCTGAGATCAGGAGTGGGGTGGGTTAGAAGGGAAAATCAAGGTGCAGCAGAACTTCATGTGAGAAAGATACGCTGCTTGCCTGGCAGCGAAAACTTCTAATGTGTTTTGGGCTTGCATCTTTGGAGAAGGAAAAAAAAAAAAAAAAAAGATAGACGGGGGGGGGAGATGGGGAGAGAAAAGGGACCTTCTAACATTCAGCTGTTGCCTAAAGCTGCTTAGTAAGTCCGTAACTGAGATACACTTCCATGTTCAGCCATTAACTGTTTCTTACTAGAAAACAAAAGCAACAACAAAAAAAATTGATGTTGCTGTCAGTTTGTAATGGTGCATTTTACTTTGGAGATCATTAGATTCTCTGCCACCCTGAAATTCCCATGTGCCATTAGTATGTTGTTTGCTTTCTGATTTGAGCTATGTCCCTTGGAAAAGGTCATGTCTGCAGTGTTTTTAGAATTTATGTTTATTTTCCCCAAGTGTGCAACTTCAAAACAGCTTAGCTACTAGCATCAGACTCTTCATGTTTAGGGTGAAATAGCCTCAAAAATAGCACCTAGGGATATGGAGTAGTTGGTGTGTGAGTTTGTGAGTTTGTTACTTGCAATTTTAACTGAAACATATTGTAGGTTTTCATTAGGTGCTATTTCCTTCATCATATGGTGGAATTGCCCTTCTCATCACCCTGACAGGTAGCAGTCTCTGGCACTTCAAAACTGCTCTGCTAAATTACTTAGCTTTTAAAATGAAAATGTGCTGCTTTGGTATATCAGGGTATTAACCTAGTGTCTGTAGCATCAACTATTTTGGTTTATCACTGCAATGATCTGCTATTGTGTGTCTTCTGTATCTCAAAGAAGAGGAATTAAACTATTTGCCAGTCTGAATTTTCACTAAAGGGGGCACTTACATTATCATTTGGTCGACTCCTAGAAAGGACCGGGTAGTTTCCAAATGAACTAGCACATTTACATAAACAAGGTAAACTCTTTCTGAGTCATTCTCTTGGAAAGTACCCTCACTGCGTTCCCAGGGATTTTTGTGCATTAGCTATATGAGGTGAACACCAAGAAGTCCTGCCTTCCCTCCTTGGCATAGGCATATTTTGAGTGATTTGCCCAGGGTGCCAGGGCTGAGGAGGAAGCTGAGTTTGTGTGTGTGCAAAATACCAGGGTGGTATCATGTGTTGCAGACCTGTGATGGAGGTTGTATCTGGCTGGCTTAATATGAAAAAGCCACAGGCTGGGTGTCCTTGCAGACTGTCTGTCATTTCAGCTTTTCCCATATGTGGAAGTGTGTGTGTGTGTCTTCTCCATGAACACAGAATCTCTGAGACAGAGTTCTGTGTTTACCGTTGTTCAGTACTGCAAGGCATCTGCAGCTAATTTACCTAGGCATCGTTCTGCTCCCCAGCCTCTGCTCCAGGCATTTCTAATTTACCTGTTGGATTTTTAAGTTGAGAAAGAAGCCAGCAAAGAGAGGCAGAGCAAGATCAGGTTTCTCAAAAGCAAAACAAGGCTGGTTAGGACTTGGCCCATGCAGGACTTTGGGCTTGGTCTCACTTGTGCTGAGACTTTCTCCCTGCCTTGCATTTTCCTGCTTCTAGACTTGGAAAATTAGATATTCCTTTAAGAATACCTTGGCTCTGTGAGGTTTCCCAAGGAGTGTTTCTGTCATAACATCTGTCTGGGGGATAAGCCAGCATTGTTGGGAATGATCACAATCAGTTGTTACAGTAGGTGCAGTGCATCTTCACTGAATATATCACTGTCATTCCAAGAGAGATCTCAGTTGCACTGCAGTGTAACACATGTTGCTTGATAGGATAATAATGGGTTGGGATCTTTTCAGTTTTCTTTTGGATGTCATTTTTCACTCTGAATTGCTGGTCTTTTATTCATTTCTTTCTTTGGAAGTGAAGAGGTTGTGGGCTGCTGAGTTAATACAGAAAGTTGTTGCCCACATACTCTCGTCTTGCAGTGGAAACAATTTCTATTTAATTGGTCAAAATTGTCTTCCCAGTGGTCATGGTGTTGGACAGCTTCAAAGTGTTGTATTAGTAGAGCTAGACGCTTAATTTGAGCAGTGGTGACGTGTATCAGGCAAGGTGACAGCTGTGCCAGTGAGCCCTGCATCCATGCATCAGTGAATTTCTTTTTGAAGCAGATAATTGCAAGGATTTTAAACAATCTTTAGCCTTTGACAGTTTCCATATTTCCACCTCAAGTTAATGCTGCTGTTCTTACACTGTGGTCAAGTATTGTCACTTTTCTATTATGTGCTACGTCTTCATGAGCTGTTTGTTATTACTAATCTTAAGTTAAATCTGAGCAGTATCATACTTGAAGCTGACTTGCATCTTCCTCTTTCAATCTTTCTTTTATAAGAAATCAATGTTAATGTGTAAAAGTTGGATATGCACAGCTATTTTACTCTGTTAATTGAATTATGAAAAGCTTAAAAGGAAAGCTTAGCGTATCATTGTTAAAGCCTGCTGATGTCTTACAAAGATGTTGCACTCTTAATATGGCAGTATATTACTTGTGTGCAGTGATAGCTCTAATTGGAAACCTAATAGGATACAAGAGATTTCTAAGACTATTACTAATGATATTTTTTAAGTCTGTGGGATTTTTTTATTGATAGTCCTTTGGGCTGAAGCTGGAAATAAAATGCAAAATGTTGAAATATTTCTCGTTGGTTCAGAGGGCTGTATTCAGTGCTAATCGCACATCACATTTCTTGAGTGCTGAAGTGCTCCCCGTTGGCAGTTCTGGTGATATAAATTCCAACAATAAATCGGTGCTAACAAAGCTCAAGTACCTGTTCCCGTTCAGCAGCTCCACCTTTAAGGAGAGGGAGGGAGGGGAGGATGATTGCCGGTGCAACTTGCGGTAATGACAGCATGTCAGTAGGTTGCTAATAGGTACATAAAGAGGTGATTCCTTGGAGCCGTGGCTAAGGGTGCCCCAGAGAGTCCTTTTCAGTAAGTTTGCACAGTTAAGTTGGTGTCTTTCCAGGGGCAGAGCTTCCTGTCGAAATACAACACTTTTCCAATCTAATGCACAAGTGGTAGCTGGAGAGTACTGAGTGCCCAAATATATGGACCTGCATAGGACAGGGACAAGTCATTAAGGTGGAGTGGGATGCCAGGAGTGTTCAGGATGGAATGGCTTTTACTTTAATTTAATACTGATCTTGAGCTGTGCAGGGTTTTTTTGTTCTGGAGAGAAAAGCCTTTCCCTTGTGGCTGGTGCATCATTTGGAGAGAATCTGTCTTCCTTTACTGCTTTCTTACATCTTTTCCTTTCCCTGGAAGCATGCTTTTAGTCATAACTTCACAATTGTTGAATTATCTAGCACCAACATATTGTGAAATTTTATTATTAGGTTAACTTGAAAAAAACCTAAAAAACCAAAAACTGTTAGGTTTGATAACAGAATTCATTCCCTTTCTCTCTCCTGATTCCCCTGCTGTCAAGAACATGTTCACCAGTAGTGGGAAGAGCAGGGGAAAAAAATGTCTGTGATCGCTGTTGTTATTATGACAATTTATGTTCTTGCAATTGTATTTCTCTTTGTAACATTGTTATTATCACTTAGTGATTACTCTGGTTCCCTGCATGTTAATCAAACGCATATTGTCGTGTGTATATTGAATTTATTGTATTGCCTTCCCTGTCAAGTAATACTGCTCTGTGATTATTATAATATGAAAAGAGCCTGGTTTTTACTTTCTGTCGTAGAGGAGCCTTGTTAAAAGAAGGAGGAAAGAAGAGCAAGCCTAGTTTTCATTGTATTAGGAACATTAAGATCCATCCCCTTCAGAACAAGGGGAGAAGAGATTTCTGAAGCCATGGTACAACCATGAAAAACCTGTGTCAGTACCTCCCGTTATGCAAAAGGTTTTTCCAGGTCTGGTATCTTACAAACAAAATGCTGCCATAACAGTACAGAAGGGAAGAGGCAGAAATGGAGTCCTACACCATTAATGGCTTTATAGGTTGAGCTGTACTTAGAAATACTCAGTGACATATGGCACACTGCAGAGTACAAGTATCTGAGGATATCAGTAAAACTAATTTTACCAAGCAGACATCTCTGCAACACCTTTAGTTTGTACTGCTTGTAGTGAGCTGCTGGCAGGTTAGGCAGAATCTCAAATTAGGCAGAGCTGATTTGAGAAAGTGCTGTTTTAATTTGACACAGTGATTTTAATTCCCCCCTTAAAGAAGCCATTTCACAATGCAAGCAATATCAACACGGTAAGATATGTGGCCTCATCTTAGAAATCAGTGCAGCAAAATGATAAAAGTGTAGAAAACTTTTACATTTAAGAGTGTCATCATTAATTTGGTTTCCTTCAATTATACTATGAGCCTGTGTTTAACAATAATGCAGGATATATTTTAATTTTAAAGAACACACAAGATAAATAAAATTAACATAAATCATTAATTTGTTTAGTATGGTCTTTAATGTGGTACAGTTTTATTAAGACTGAGATGGAAGGGCCATTTCTGGAATACAGTAGGAAATTGTTCTTTGAAATTTGGCTCTTGTATTGTATTGATAATGGAGTATGTTTAGGAGTAGAGAAAAGATGGAAACCATACCCCACCTCTGGTTTCTCAGCTTTGCTCAACAGTCTGGAACACTGATATGTTCAGGTAAGATCTCTGAGTGTTTGAAAGCATTCAATCTCCTTTTAATCCCTGTCTCTACTTCACGTGGTGTATAAAGAGTAACACTGAAATATTTCTTCTATATCATACTTGAAGAATGTAAGAAGTCATATTTATTTGAGCTGTGGTAATATTTCTAAATGATTTTGTTTTTTATCTCTTAGCGCTGGCCCCAAAGGTGATAACATCTACGAATGGAGATCAACTATTCTAGGACCTCCAGGTTCAGTCTATGAGGGAGGTGTTTTCTTCCTTGACATCACATTTACACCAGAATATCCCTTCAAGCCTCCAAAGGTAAGAGACCTGTAGCTAACATGTTAAGTCATGAGAGCTAAACATGAATAGCATGCAGTGTTAATGGAATGCAGCCCATTTGAAATCCACTCTTCTTAAGAACAAACTTAAGCTCATTTTAGACATTACATGAGTTTCTATTAGCTAATGTTAACAGCTTTTCCAGTCCTCTTGATAATTATTTCAGTGCTTGTTTTCTTTCTTCCTGCTTCTGTGTATAAGAAGTCCTAAGCATTTAGTGCAAGTATTGGGACAGGACTGAAAAACTGAGAAGTAAATAAACTTGAGAAGAGAAATGCTACAAATACTTGTTTCTCAAGCCACTCGGGTACTTTAAGCATAAGTAACATGTGTTTTGGCCACTAAAGTAGTATTTAATTTTTCAGTTTTGTTGGACACTTGCTTTGTTCACCTATTTGTACAGTAACAAACTTTCTGTAGGTGTGTTATATTTGTGAAGCTCTTACATTCCAGTGTTGTTGTGTTCCAGTGCTCTAAGGCAAATACCAGTGCAAGTGAATGTTATCTGGTGGTTCCAATATGTGGCCACAGGAAGAGTGTCGGGTTACAAGAGGTGCTTGTGTATACGCTTGGTGTTTGTCTTGTATCTGAAAGCATTTATGTGCATGTTTAACTTTCTACTTAAAAGTTGTTTGATTGATGAGATAAATGCCAATGGCTGCACCATCTTTCAGACTTGGGTCTAGTCTGCAGCAGAAAGGACTTCTTCAGGCCATCAGTCCATCTCAACAGAGCAATGCTAATTGCTTACCCGAGACAAGTTAAGGAAACTGTTTGCCTGTTCTTGCTCACATAACTTCAGAGTTTCTGGTAGTACCAAGAGGTCCTTAAATTTGACCCCTAAGATAGGGCTCCAATTCACAAACCGCATGGTCTGCCTTGGGACATCCCTAGTGCTTTTCTGCTGACATCTGTCCCATCTCTTTTTGGAGATTCTCTGGCAACACAGATGGTTCTCTATATCAGAATTTAATTCACTTTAGAGTAGGGTTGTTGTGTTGTTTTGTTTTGTTTTGTGTGGTTTTTTTCTTGGTTTTGGGGTTTTTGGTTTGGTTTGGTTTTTGGTGGTTTTTTTTGTTTGTTTGTTTTCTGGGTTTTTTTTGGTGGGGGTTTTTTTTGGTGGGTTTTTTTTTGGGGGGGGTTTTTTGGGTTTTTTTGGTGGTTTTTTTTGGGTTTTTTTTTTTTTTTTTTTTTGGTTGGGTTTTATTTGTTTGGTTGGTTTTTTGGGGGTTTTTTTTGGGGTTTTGTTTTATTTTTGTTTAATTTGCTGAATAATTTATTGTCCAACCAACTGTGTGCAATTTATTATGTTGTGAGCCCAGTAAACATTTAAAGAGGGATCTTTTGCTTTCCCACATGTCCTTTGTTAAACCTTTGCTTTCTATGCTACAGGTCAGAAGCATTTATCACCCCAGGCTTGTTCAGGCTCATCATAGAATCCTGGAATGGTTTGGGTTGGAAGGGGCCGTAAAGATCATCTGTTCCAACCTCCTTGCTGAGGGAAGGTATGCCTTCCACTAATCCATGTTGCTCAGAGCTCTATCCAACATGGCCTTGAACATTTCCAGGGATGGAGCATCCACAACCTTTCTGGGCAGCCTGTTCTAGTGCCTCACCACTCTCACAGTAAAGGATTTCCTCCTAGTATCTCATCTAAATTAACCCTTTTTCATTTTAAGGCCATGACTCCTTGTCCATGCCCTTGTAAAAGTCTCTCTCCAGCTCTCCTGTAGGCCCCTTTAGGTACTGGAAGGCTGCTCTAAGATCTCTCAAGAACCTTCTCTTCTCCAGGCTGAATAAGCCCAACTCTCTCAACCTCTCTTCATAGGAGAGATGCTCCAGCCCTTTGATTGTCTTGATGACCCTCTTCTGGACTCACTCCAACACGTCCACATCCTTCTCATGCTAGGGGCCCCAGAGCTGGATGCAGCACTCCAGGTGGCGTCTCACAAATGCTTGTGGTTGCCCAGATACAGGTGCAAGGGCCTTGCACATGGCCTTGTTGAACATCATGGGTTCACAGGCCCACCTCTCTCTGTTCCTCCTTGGCTACCTGTCCTCGCTCCCACTTTCTGTACAGTTCCTTTGTGTGTTTGAGTTTGTCCAGGAGCTCCTTGTTCATCCATGCAGGCCCTTTCCCCTTCTCTAACAGGTGAATCCCATCAGTGCCCAGCAGACCAGGTTTCCCAAAGCAAGTCCCATGGTCTAAGTAGCCAAACCCTGGCTGTGGCACCGGTCCCATAACCATTTGTTGGTTTGCTAGATCTGACTAGCCCTTTTGAACCCTTTCCCTTTGACCAGGAGGATTGATGAATAAACTACCCATGCTCCAGAGTCCTTTCCTGTTATTCCCAGGACTGCCTTATTTGGCTTCAGTGTCTTTTCTGATATGATGGGTCTTTCCAATTTCAGAGCAGCAAAGTGGTTCTGCAGGGACACCTCAGTCTTTGGGGGAAGTCTCTTCTGCAGGTCCTTGCCATGACAAGCTTCCATTCTTCTGCATTATTGGCCCCCTTCCCTTCCCTGTGTGCCAGTGGGAGTTTCCGGCTGTGTGCCGGTAGGCTGTGGGTCCAATGCAGTGTGGAACCAGGTGTCTAACTCCTCCTCAGCAGCCCTGGTGCCTCGCAGGCTTCTCACTGCCTCCTGCAGCTCAGCCAGCTGCTGCAGGAGGTCCTCCACCTGGGCAACAGGCAGGTCTGCTGCCTGTCCTGCCCAGGAGAAAGGTCTTGGCACTGTCTGAGGTCCGCTCTGCAGCTTCTCCCTTCAGCAGCTCCATCAGGGTAGAAGTATCGGCCACTGGTGCAAACTCCCCAGCCAGAGTTGCAGCCCTTGCTCTCAGGTGTGTGCCCATGCTGCTTCGAGGGTCAAGCAGGATGCCTTGCAAGACCATACTGTCACTATCAGCGCTACTGAGACAGCCCTAGAGGCCAAGTTCCCCAGTGCAGAACCAAATAAACAGTTTTGTCATTCCAGCTCAGCCTTGCTTTCTGCTTGGTGCTTCTGTCTGGGATCCCCTTTGTCTTTATCTTTGGAACTAAACCCTCACCCAGATGAAAAGAAGCAGGGTATTAAAAAACCAAACAGGTAGGCACCACGTACCAAGGCCTTAAAAGACGAGTTTAGTGGCAATTCACTGTATTGTAGCAGTATCATTTAAATGGAGTCTTTTATCTAGCAAAGTCCAAGTTGGTTTACAAACCACATATATGTATGGAAGTAAAATACATATAGCTTCAGTCTCATTGAGATGGGATATAGGAGAAAGCACAGTGATGCTATAATAGAATATACTTGTTTTACTTGGGCACTTCATGTTGAAATGAAGAACCTTCCTTTGAGAGCCAAAGCAGCTCCTCTATTAAAATCTACAGTAGCATTAATCAGTGATAAAGTGGAAAATATTATCATATCACTCCTGCTTTATTCCAGCTATTTTATTGATTTCAGATTGTCCAACTGTTTGCAAGAGGGAGTAAATACTGTCCATGGATCGTGTTTAAGTGGTAGGCTACTGTAATTACAGTAGTCTTCCTATAGGTGCCGTTTAGGGCAAGAAATAAAGAAACAGCTAGTTGAAACAAAGCCAGTGTATATCACTTTGATGATAAACACTCACAGAACAGTAGAGTCTTTTGAGAATGGAGCAGAATGTAATTTTAAAAGCCTTGATCTCTGAAAAGATTAAGCTCTGTAAGGAAAAAGGACTAGTATCCCTTGGAATTTCCTTGGTATGCCCTGTAAGACAAGTAGAAGAAAAGCTCGGTGGCCTCTTTGAGTCTTTGGTAACTCCTGTGAGGACAATACATTCTGTGGTGGGCTGCCCGATGGTGAAGTGCCTGTAGTTGAACACATTTCATAACCTGAAAATGAAATGTCATCAAAGGATTTCCTTTCTTAAATAAAATTAGGTGAAAATGGTCATCCTGACAAGCTTCCAAGCTCTTAGGAATATGTGGGAGAGGTGTTGAGGCATAAACACTGACAAATGCTATGTAGTTGATGAGCATCCTAGAGATGTGTGATAAAGGATGTACAGGTGCAGCCTTTGAGGACTGGGTCTAGCTCCAGCTGAGGGTTTGATTCAGTATGTTAGAGCAAATCTTTTTGAAGAGGATGTTGCTGTAGGAGACCCAGAAGACTGTGCTAGAAGTGATACTTAGATTCCTGTGAGGATATTAACAGGGATTGCACTACTGTGCTTGAGGTTGGAGAAATGAAAGCTCTTAAAATTTGACTTGGAAATGCATTGCGCAGTATAAGGAACTTCTGTGGGAGAGATCTGATACAGGGACAGATACTCTCTTTCGTGTCCTAAATATGTATAATGGAGTTCTTTTGCATTTAATTGAGCATTCTATACAACACCTTGAAAATGTTAGTGTAAATCTGTTCTCTGCTTTTTATGTTTTCTCATTTTGTATTGTAATCTGGTTTTGCCTGTGTTTCAGATAGCAAATGAATCAAGCACATGCCGGGTGAGCCTGGATTTAGGAGAATCCAATAAAGAAGTATAATTAGAATTTAAGAGTTCAGTATTTGTACAATTACAATGGACATTTTCCCAAGAGCTACATTATAGTTGGGTTAGATTTCATTTACTGAGGTGAAAACAGTAGCTTGTGTTGACCTGGTGTGTGTGCTTTGATCATTTGTATTAATAACCTCTAACCACTTCCTTCCACCCACTCCTATTCTGCTGCTTGTGTAAATTAACCTCTGCTATCACTTCAGGGTAAGGTTGAGATTAGCTTCTTTTATGTCTTTTCAAAAGCTATGCTTAACTCTGTGTAGTTACTGCATTAATGTAATCTCAGGTGGGACATTTCCAAAGGATTGTTCAGTTACACTATATTTTTCTGCTATTCCACATGCTGTTCTCTTCAATCCCTTCTAAGTAACTCAGTTTCTTTTGATTTTGGTCTGAATATATCAGGTTTATGTGAGATTTTTTTTTTTTCCTCTTTAGGGTGTAATGAACATTAAGTATTTTTGTTTGTTTTCAAGTGGGCCTGCAATTTCTCCCTCTTCCAGTTCCATTTAGGATCCCTGCACTGCTGGCTTTTGTACCATCAGCAAAAATTGTAAATGGCAAACAGATGGACTATATGTGCCTAACACCATCCTAGTTCCGAGTTGTGGCTAAAGTGGAAACAAATTTAGATTTTTTCCACAGTGCTTGATAGAGTTCCTCTAAGTGGAGAAAACTGCTTTTAGTGCCATGGATATATCCCTTAAGGATTATATCTTAAGGTGTGTTAAGGAACTAGGCTGTTCTGCAAGTATATGGGAGTCTTCTTCCATTTTCACTTTCCCCTCCTTCATGAAAAATAATTAAAAAGTAAGTCTTACTTTTAAAGGCAAACAGCATTCCTGCTTTGTTATCAGTTATGAATCAACTGGACTGAGAGACTATCTACAGAGTATTTAGCTTTTGTGCTGAGAATCAGGATTAACAATTTTCTGTCTTTACAAATTAGAACTGTTGACCTCTGTTAATTTGGTATTGTATCAACTTGGAAATACTCTATGCTTCCCCTTGTGGAAGTGTTTAAACTGTGAAAATTGTTACCTCGCTTACAGTTAGAAACCTTCTTGGAAGGAGACCAAAGGTGCAGGTCAAACACAGAAATCCTGAGCAAGCAGCAGGGCTGCTCAGGAACCCAAGGCAGAGCCATTGCCAGCAACTGCAAATGCCAGGAACGTGTTTTGCCCTGATGAACAGTGTGGGTTGGGGCAGGTACAGCAGAGGCAGATCCGCCCTCTGCTCAGGCTGGTGCATGTGGACTTCCACATGACTGGAAGGAGTGATTGTTGCCTTTTCTCCAAGATCAGATGATCTGGGAAACAAAGGTCATTTAGGTTTCTTTTCTGCTATACCTCTAAGGCTCCCTAGGTAGAAGGCATCAGGAGTATTTGGTTTTGGAGTGGCAGCTTGTTGCAGAAGATGTGGGAGGGTAACACGTCTGCTCTCTTGCAGTCATTTTGCTGTTTTCCCCCATAAATGTGCAAACGTGAGGGGATTTGGGGTTTCTTTTGTTTCCTTCCTGTTTTAATCCAAAATCCAAGCAGTTCACAAGAAACAAAGCATAAAATCTCCCCAAGCGTGCAGTGTGTCTCCTGTGTGACAAGTAACCACTTTTGCGAGTCCAAAAATAGCCCATGTGCTCTGTGCATTGGGAGCATTCTTGGAAACACTGCATGGATTCAGTGCACAGGGACATGCCAGTCACCAGGGTTCTGTAGCTGTGTCACCCCACCCCGTGGCTGCTGCCCAAGCCTGTGAGAGCAAGGGTCACAGGCAAATTTTTTTGCATCAGAAACACTGTAGAAAAATGAGGATTGACTGGCAAGTTTTACGTGTGGGCTGGTCCCATCTTGCGAGAAAACACTAGTGTGTCCTTGTCATACCGCACACTTACTGAGTGTGTTTTGCAAATACTCCTGTGACCTATAAACAGACAATAAAATTTCTAGGTGTGGAAAGCTGACAAATTTTGAGGATTTAGGACATGAACCCACCAGCCTTTATTCACGTGCATAATCCTAATCCATGCAAATTGCACCAAATTTGTTGTTTGTGTTTCCCTTTCAGATAACTTCTGTGGCAAGCTGCCTAGCTCAGTCACGTCACGAAAATAAATAAATATAACTAAATTCCCCCATTGCTGACCCTCTTAGAAGTAATGGAAGCTGAGATTCCAAGTGCCTTGGCTTGTCTGAAGGATTTCACAAATCCTTGGGAGCCCAGAAGGAGAAAAAATGCTGGTGTTAAGGCCCCGGCCCCTTTTGTCACTGGGAACAAAAAGACAAAAATTAATTTTTTTTTTTAAAAAGTGGGGAAAAAAAATTAAACTCACCACAACCTGGCTTTTGCGTTGACCGTGGAAGTTGGCTCCTGAGACCGTTACTCATTTTTGTTCTAAATCCGGCTCTTCTTTGTTTCCGCCGCGAGAGGGCGGCGGCGGCCCGGGGAGCCCGGCGTGGTCAGCCCGGGACCCGGCTCGGCCGGCGCGCCCGGCCGCTGCTTCGCTCCCTCGCTTGGTACTCCTGTCCTGTCCCTCCCCGCAGTCTGTGGCACCCCGGCACACCCGCTCACACCCCTCTCTTGCAGGTAACGTTCCGGACAAGGATCTACCACTGTAACATTAACAGCCAAGGCGTCATCTGCCTGGACATTTTAAAAGACAACTGGAGTCCAGCGTTAACCATTTCTAAAGTTCTCCTCTCCATCTGCTCCCTCCTCACAGACTGTAACCCGGGTAAGTCCACCCGCCGCCTTGCGTCCTCCCAGCACCTAAATAACGTGGCCTTCCTCATCCCATTGGTATGGCCAGCTCGGCTCCAGCCTCCAGGGAAGCACATTTCCCTCTCCAGGGAAGTCAGAGAAGGGCTGGAGGTGTTGGAGGGGGATATACCACACCAGCCTGCTGTTCACTGCTCCTCAGAGTGACACATGGGGAAACAAGTGATCCTCGTGCACATTGAAAACTCCTTCCCCTTCCAAACCCAGTGTTCACTGGTCTGTAGGGCTACAGTAATTCAGTAATGGAGCTTGAAGAGCTGCAAACACAGTTCTGAAAACAGGAGGATTCATCCTTTACTTTCCATCATCTGTTTAAAACCAGTGACCAGCTGTGACACAAGTGGTCGTCACTGCTACTCTAGCACACCCACTGTCCACGCAAGTTAAGAGGAATATGCCTTCATTTCCAAAGTCATTTTACAAGTTCCATTTTTATATGTCTGAAGATGAGAGAAAGGCCAGATTTCACTCTGTACTAAACTTGTACAAAACCCCTTCTTGAGATTTTATCTTTCCTAGAAGGCAGTTTACATTGTTACAAGTACACTTAGCAGGAGTATCTCAGGCACCCTTAGAAGGAATAAAATAAACCTGAAATGCATGAATTGGTGAAAACCCTCAGTAACGCAAAATACTGCAAAACCCTCAGTAATGCAAAAAAAGATTGTCGTGTCTTAAGCTTCTTAAAACTTTATTGGCATTTCACTCTATTAAATTACAGATTAGTACATCACCATAAATACACAAAATCAGAGAAGATCCAGATCATCAATTCAGTATGTTTAGATTGTTACAGTGTAGCTTATGTGTGTGTTTGCCTTGTGTGAAATTCACACTTCAGCTTTATTTAAAAGTTTTTATTCGGTAACTTGTCTGAAATAAGCGCTGTGTTTCCTTTTCAGCTGACCCCCTGGTTGGAAGCATTGCCACTCAGTATATGACTAACAGAGCAGAGCACGACAGAATGGCCAGACAATGGACCAAAAGATATGCTACATAAATTGGATTTTCGTCAAACTCTTACATTATTTGTCTGTGATGGAAAGAGCTGCTTATGATTTTGAAGGGGTGGGGGGAGGGAGGGTGCTGGTAAAGAGTAGGGTATTTCTATAACAGATTTTATTCAGTCTTTTATTTCCTAAGATTTTGTTGTTGTAACTTAAGGTATCTTGCTACAGTAGACAGCTAGGATTTGGAATAGCATACTTTAAGACTGTAATTAGTTCAGCAATATTAGCTCACATATAGTACCGAGAAGAATGTAAACTTCTTAGACTTCTTTGGTTTTCAGTTTGCTTGCAATATGTAAAAGATTAAAACAGCTTAATTTTGTACAGGTACATAGGTTGACATTTATGTAAAAGTCCTTTCAAGACTCTACACAGTTTTTGCTTTTTGTTTGTTTGGGTTTGAGGGATTTATTTTGTTCTTCTGAGTTTCTTTTCTTTTTTTGTTTTGTTTTGCTTTTGTAAAAAGATGTTGGGATTGTTTTTCCCTATGGAGGGCACATTGGTATTTAACAAATCCTTTCTAAACACTGTCATCTCATGATCTGTGATATGGAGAGGTGGGTATATGGCCTCATATATGAAAGGAGAAGTAGTTAATGTATTATTTTATAAGCCAATCTATCTTTGTGAAAAGAATAAAGGGTTTAATCAGAACTTACGGTAACCTGTAGTGAAATACCTTAAGCTGTTTAACTGTAAGGTGTGGAATAGGAGTCACTCAGTGGATTGGTTGTATGTTGTGGGCTACTTAAGTCTGCATTTGTTACTGTGCTAATAAAGAGATGTTTAAAAAAAAAAAAAAAGAAGAAGAAAAGATTTCTGCTTAGTCCCTTGCTTTATCATTTTGCCAGAATGGTGTCTCTGTATGCTTTGGAGGACTTATGCTGTGGTTAAGGACAAGGGAGAACTGCAGGTGAGTGCACTGACTGCTGCTATTTTAGGAAGACAGTTCTAGACAACCATATAATGAATGACAGCACAAGACCTTCACAGCTGTCACTATGTATTGTGCAGGGACCTGACCATAAGGAGGTAACTTGCCACAGAGTCCATGAGAGTTACATTTTAGCTTCAGTTTTCACAGTGTTGCCTCTTCAGGACTGGCATGTTGTTTGAAATTACAGCCAGAAAAGTGTAAGCTATCTGGAAGGGAAGGAGGCAGGAAGTAAAAGGAAGAAAAGAATGTCTTAATGTTTTTCTGATGGAGTGGTCTGTTCTCACTTGGAAGAGGAGAAGGAATCATGTCCTGGTAAGATAGCAGACAACACCGTAAAGGAGTATAAAGGAGACTTAATCTGTAGATCCTTTAACTACCTATAAAGATTATCTCCTAGAGACATAGTGTTTACATTGAGGTGTGTAGCAAGAGGGCAGTTAGCTGTGGATATGGCATTTCTGACCACTCCCTTAAGGCAAAGGCTGGAAGCACAGATTCATTTTCACATGGCCAGTGCTTCCCCTTGTGACATTCTTGTGAGTGCTGGGTGGTCATCTGCCCTCTTGGATTTGGTTTGGTACTTTAAAATAAATTCTGTATGCATTTCACTTACATACTTCTCTTCCTATCTAGATACAGAGCAAATCTAACTTGGTCCAAAGTAATCTCTTAATTAGAGGTGTCCTTTCCTTTGCTGGGTGGCTGTCAGTAGCACCTTACCCTGATCAGCTGTCTTTTGACACAGGGCATGTTTTGGTGTATGAGCCCCTGCAGCTGTTTGCCTTTTTGGTATATAGCTACATCACACCAGGAGCATCTCTGGTAATCTTTCCCTCTTCTCTACTGAGTAAAGAGGTAAATTGCTTAATCTCAGGCTTTTGCCAGCTTCTTGCTTTGTGCCACCAGGCCATATCAAATTCACTGTTGTAACTGGTGGGGGCGACTGATTTGTACAGTGTTTACTCAGCAGGATAGAGGGTTTAGAGGAACAGAGAAAGATGATTTAGTTTACTAATTTGTTTTTCTTCTTTATAATTTTTTCTCCATTACCTTGTGAAGGGACTTGAGTTTTGCAGAAGGTAAGTGATCCCAGTGACCTAGAATAGGGTTCGAGTCAGTGGAACAGTAAGAACAATGTTCTGCCCATTAGCTACTATGTTATACTCTGTACTTTGGTTATTCACCCTATGTAAAACTCTACTACAGCAAGTTTCATTTTCACTCAGTACCAGCCACTGTGTGCGTATCATTTGCAGAGGAGACACTACATTTTCCATCACTTGTCAGTAAAATACTCCATGGTATTTAGAAAAACATCAGAATAAGTTTATGAAAGAAAACAGTGGGTGGTGATTTTTTTTATCTGAATGCCTTGAATGATCTAAACTCTAAATTTAGCCAAATCAAAGAAAATGTATTTGCCTTTATGTAGTCTATTTGGAAAAATGGCCTTAGTCATTTAGACGATACCGTTTTTCTTGCCTGTCCTAAAACATTGTCAAGTCCTGGGAGTCCAGTGGAGTGAGTGAGCAAGCTACACTTGCACTGCACAGCTCTGGCAGCCTACAGGTGACATCAGTCTTGGCAGAAGAATTGGCACCAAATCTGCAGCATGCAGAGCTGGACAGGAATCAGTCATCCTCGTTCTTTCCATCTCCAGGCATTTTAAGTTCATTCTGACTTGTCAGCCTGCACTCCCTTGGCTCAAGGGTCAGCTTTAGTGATGTGCTGTTAGTACACATCTTCACTTACTTTGATTGAACCAAGGCTGATTCAAGTCCCTTCTAGAAGAGTTCTGCAGAGCTGAAGATGAGGAACATGACCCATTCCTTGGTAAGAGGTTACAGCAAAGAGGTGAACCCACTGCTGCTTCCCAAGCATGCAGGCAGATACGAAGTCTTCTGGGCAGGGAGAAGCCTGGAGTACACGTGTGTTCGGTAGGAAATGAGTGAGAAGGGAGTGTCATCCTGCAGCATCAATGGGGACAATGACTATTACTGGCCAGGTGGGGGGAGGTCGTGCTATAGTGCTTACTCAGCTGCAGTGTTGCAATGGAAACAATTGTATGTTCCTAGCAGGGCATTACAAGAGCTTGCTCATTCATAATTGCTCTCTTATCTTACTCCGTGGCCACAGCAATTCAGACTATATTGAGCAAAGCACATAAACAGTTTTGTCTACCTTCATTAAAATGGTAGGGATTCCTGCTTAATTTTTAGTGAAGTGTACTGCTGCTCTGACAATAATAATGCTGACAGACTTCAGTAATGCTGACAGGCTTTATTAATCAGTATTCAGGAAGAGCAATACTATGAGCTTAATTGTGATCATTAGGCACACTATTTAGCAGTTATGATATGACAGTGCCAATACTGCTTGTGGTTTTGCTGATTCACTGTGAAATTTGCAGTATTTGTTCAAAACAGCATTAATTTAGTGGAAAATGCAGAAACTGAGTACTTCACTCCCTCTCCCTGCTCTTGCCTTCAAGTATAAAGAAAAGCTAGCATCAATTAGTACAGGAGGTTGTTAGATGCCAAAAACTGGCCCCTATCTGTGGGAAAAGTTGCTCATTCTGTCTCTCTATATAACCCCTTTGGTTCATTTTACTGAGAGGCTGGCCTGGGACAGCACATTGCTGCAGCACAGGTTTGCTAGTGTTGAGTCAAACACAGCACATGCAGTTGTGCTCCTGTAGCCAGACCACGTGCAGCACATTAAGACCGGCACCATTTGTACAGGTATTTCTGGGCATTTGCCACAGGGATGTCTCCAAAAAGACAGCCTCCAAAAAGACCTTCCTACCTGCAGAGTAGTACAGCACTTTGTACCAGTGGTTATCTGGCCTAGGGAGGGTGGATTGCTGCAGCTTGGCTGAGCAGCCAGGTAAGCGTGCCCTAAGCAGAGCCCAGCAATACCTCCCACATAGAAAATCGATTCATATAATTCTCAGTAAAATTACCACCTATGGGAATGTGACTGACTTGTAGTGGACATGCTGGAACAAACCCACAGCTATGTTGTCCTCAGGTTGTAGTTCAATCAATGAGTGCTCTGAGAGCTTTTCTGGTTTCTACAAACGAATTCCTGACCTGAAAGGACTGCTTACTAGACTTTGTTGACAAGGTTCATGTTGGGGTACTATTTCCCAGAAGATGTGGGGGGTGGTTTTTTATGATTTTGTTGGGTTTTTGTTTTTTTTTTTCTTCCAGACACTAGCAGAACATCAGTGGCTAAATCTAGTAATTGTTCCTCCTGCCCCATACCCTTCTCCTACAGCAACACTGATCTCAGCCTCTTGCAGCATCAAAAAGCCCTGTGGCCCTGTTTAAGGTCAAGGTAAAAGAACTGTTGCCGTTTCAAATATATCACCTTTCCCAATTGAATGTTTTATTGCAGCTAATACTTTTTGTGACTACAGGCTATAGATCTGCAGGGGGATTATATACTGGTAAGTTTGTTGATTTGTCCTTCAACATGGCTGTATCCAGGCATAGTAAAAGCCCTGCTAGAGAGGTATCCATCTATCCCTTCCTCTTCCATAACTCTGGCTGCAGAATAACTGCTCTCATAAAGTGCTTTTTGAGGCTTTTACCACCAGCGGCTTTTTCAAGCCAAGTCTATGAGCAGGAAGGATACCTCTTAGCTATAAGCTTGCTGATTTTATTGCTGAATGATATTATTGCTTTAAGTGAAACTGCAAGAAGCAAATGGCACAAAAAGGACTTAGACTGTGACCTGGCAGCAGGAGACAATGCTAAGCTAGTCTAGTTATCACAGTTATTCCCTTTGCTCTTCCTTCCAGGCAAGGGAAATGTTGATTTGTTCTGGGACTGGGACAGTTTGCTAGCTAAGAAGGTGAAGGGTTCAAGCAGTGTTTTCCGATCTGTCACGGTCACTTCCCACAGTCTCACTTTCTCGGCCCTTGCCCATTGCTGTGCTGCTTCAGTTTCCACTTGCCTTTGGTCCAGGAGGTCAGTTTTGTTTCCCAAGACAATAACTGTAACCTACAAACCAAACAAGATGGTGAGCTTTATACCAAAACCATCCACCAGTTACAATCATTTTAAACACCAGACAAGTAGCAACACAGTTCAGACTTGTTCTGTAACTTAGCACTGGCACAAGGTGAGTTGCATGTAGTTTGGAAGATCAGGGTCTGGGATTTGAATTAGCATCATCTACTTATGGATTGAAAGCTTGTTTTAATCACAGGATATGCAGGACTTCCACTTCTCACCATCCCACTCCCTCCCCACTCCCCACCCTTGACAATTGCTTGAAGGAAAACAATACCCAAGAGATCCAAAGTTAAACAGCCCTATTCTCCGCTTACTTGGCAATTGAGCTGCCCTAGACAAATGATAAGAGCATGACATCCAAGTAGGTCACAGCAGCAGATGCTTGAGACATGAAAAAATGCACAGCAGCAGAGAAAGGCTGGATCCCACAGTGGTGGATTTTGCCCTGTTTGTTTTTTTCCCAAGCCCCATCGCACAATATAAATAAAGCCAACCATGCCAGTAGCCCGGGTGGGCTGGGCTATGGGGCCCCTCTCCCAGCTCAGCCCTGCCCAGCCCAAAGCACCAAGAGCCACCCAAAGGACCAAAGGGGATAGTCTGCTGAGAGGGGCAGATAAGCACCAGCAGCATCCTCAGTTTCAAGAGCAGCTGGTTGGCTGAGGAGAGCAGCACAGCGGTATCAACTCAGATCTGAAGTTGTAAGGATCCGTCAAATGACTTGTGTGTCACCTAGACAGTCCAGGGTAGCTGAACTCACTAAGTACATTTAAGCCTTCCCAGTACTTCATCTCCAGGAAGCGCCAAAGGCAGTGCTGGCCACATGAAGTTACTGCTCCTCATTTTAAGTTAACTGTTTTCTAAAAATGTTTTACCAGCACCAGCTCTCAGGGGAAACCATGCCTACATTTTCAGTTCAAGGTCCTTAGTCAAACTCTGTTTTCATCTCTACACTAGTAGTTTGACAAAGATCAAGTGATAAAGTCCTCTCTTGCTGATGATTTATGGGGTTTGCTGTGACCACACCTGCTTGCTCTTTCCTGTTCATCAGGCTAACTCCAGTATGCCTTCTGCTTCTTTCCAGCTAGAGATGTTTGTCCTGTTCCTGTGAGGTCTGAGGCTTCCTTTATTTTCTACAGCAGTCTAGGGCGTTCGGAAAAATTCTGCTTAGGGGCTTTTTTCCCCCTCTGTGAGGGTTTTGAAAGAAGCTATAATCTTCATGTGTATTTACCACATGCTCCAGCTGAATTTTAGCTATGGCAAAGCTCTGTCAGTATAACGGAACAAAACCTCTATTTAGTATAAAACTTGGCCAGGCTTTAAGGTGCATGCTGGAGAGCCCCCACAGCCAGCAGAGGCAAGGAACCAGCCATCAGTGCTTTCTGTCATCTGCCACACAACAGGGGGCTGTGCCACTCAATGAGTTGAAGTTCTGCCAGCTCAGAAGCACCATGTGTGGAGATATATCCCCAATTCAGTAAAGAATTCATTCTAGCAGAGCCCAGACTTTAAGTCATAGAATCACTAATCTGCTGATTAACAGTTACCTTAAGGTAGGACTCCTGATCTCACCTTGTACACTTCAAAGCCTATTTTTTATGGAAATCACTTTTATCCATCTAACTGTGGCCATCACTTTTTTAACTATGTTATCCTCAGTCAAAATCACAATTTTAAGCTCTCCAAAAGGATAAGCAAACTGGCTGTTTTCTAAAATACCTGCATGCAATGAGAGAGGAGAGTTCTGACAGGTAACACAGATGAGCAGGACACAGATCCTGTTGGGGCTGTGACTCCCTCTCTGCATTACAGCATGCTATATAGTAACAAATCAGGGCCCTCACAAAACACAGTGCCTGGGAAAAATTTCCTGCTTGTCTACCTTTCCTTGCCCTGCAGGGGAGTTATGCTTGACTCCTGTATCCCTGATATATGTGACAGTCTGCAGCTCACTCCAGCCCTACCACCTAACATACCTCTCCTGTGACTGCACATTCATTTGCCATCAAACTTGAGCCTGCCTTCCTCCACCACCCTGTGTGCTGTCAGTACAAAACAAGTTATATTTTTGCAAAGTCTCTCCCTACCATTATTCAATTAACTCTTCATGCTTTTTTTTTTTCTTTTAAACAGCATAAAACAGGTGTTTGGAAAGCTGTTGTCTAAAGACCTTTAACAGGGAAAACTACACCAGAATATCGATACTGTAGGAAAAGCTGAAATGCTAATGCCACATGCAAGTTATATTTGTTTAGCTAAGCTGGAACACTGTCAGCTGAAAACACTAGCTGCTTTCTAAGGGAAAATAGAGCAGTCATTTCACACAATTGAATTGATTCAATATGGTTGTTAAAATACATTAAAGCTGCTTTGCCAATTGACTAATGTCTGGGAGACCCATTGTCAATTACACTAGTTTGTAAGCCATCAAGTACATGAATACAAAACAAACAAAGATAATGCCCTTCGTTATGTTATTCTATGCACTTGACTTCCCCTGTACAATATCTAAAAAAACATATGAGCTGCACTGCTGTAGACCATATGTTTTATTAGCCATAAGTGTCCTGGCTGGTGCATTCAGCTGACTGAATTTTAGCTGTAGTAGAGGAAATAAGGAGGAAAAAAAAAAAGCATTCTTTTGCATGACCTGCATGGCATGTGAATTAAGTTTCCTTGGCATGTGAAGGCCTCCTTTTTGCTCAAGGCCGGGGATGCATTCATTTTCCTTTGCACACAACGTTTACAGAAACAAAAGCTGGGCTTTGTGATCTTAACTTCCTGTCACTGATACAGCATTTAGCCAACCATGCATTTACCTCCTTTTTGTCCCTGAAAACGTCGATCTCCTTTTTGAGCAGTTCAACCCTTTGGAAGGCTTCAAGGCTGGTGATGGCGTACACTAGAACGAAGCCGTCAGCCACAGAGAAATAGTGTTTGGGCAATTCCACACCCTCCTGCAGACCCCTGGTGTCATAAAGCCGCAACTGTTCCTTCACGCCTCGGTCTGTCTCCACCGATGCCAAATACACATCTTCCATTGTGGCACCCTCTTCTAAGCCTGTTTGAAAACAAGCAGGAACGTTCCACTGCTGTGAGTACAGCCCCAATATAAGAATTCTTTGCAGTGCAGCAGAATTTTGTCCCACAGTAGCTTTCGGTGTGTGTTTTACAGAGTGACTTGACCAGGCCTTGATGTTGCCTGGCATCCCCATGGAGGGCTGTGTTCATAGATGACTGCACTAGCTATTTCCAGTGGTGACACTGTAAATATATTAATATGTAAGCACATTATTATGCCTGTAAAATTAATCTATACAACATGCACATTCAGAACAGGATAAGATATATGCTCTCTTCCCAAGTTTTCCGAACTTCAGCCACCCAGTTGTACCAGTTCTGTGCCAAACACACTGCAAAATGAACCTGCCCAAACATACCCTTTTGGAACAACAGCCAGGGAACACCAGATAGTCAAGTACTAACATCTTTAGCCTACTTCTTTGCCTCCTAATGAGCTGGATCATACTGCAGAAGCAGGAGCCAAAGGAGTAATTCTGGAAATGAATGTGTATTGGTGGTACAACTAACCAGTAAGTGAAATTAAGCCAGAAAGGGAAGGGATGCTTGCAGGCAAACAAAGTTGCATAGTATTTACTCAAATACACAGTGAGCTTTTTCCATTCCCTACGGATTTAAAATGACTCAGATTTGCTAATACGAGCAAGTTCATTTACTGCAAGGCAAGAGCATGCACAAGGTAACAAGCTTTTTTATATGTATCACCTCTTCCACCCTGACTGTCTGCATACTGGCCCTCCTTCCCTCCTCCCCACAGTAAATGTGAGGTAAATCAAGGCAGCTTGCTTTGAACTAATTAAAATTATTTTTCCTAAGCCAAACCTGAAAACACATAAATCACCTTTGCTTTGTGTTCCTCCTGGATGCAGGTGCATAAGGTTACAGGTCAAAACAATCAATGTATAGTGTAGCTGGGCCACTTTCAGAGTTGGTTTTAAGTATTCACATAAACCCTCTGCAATCCACGTTTTTGCCTCCACTGCACTCCTAGATACAATTGTTTGCTGTTGCAGGACTACAATAATGAGTCCTCCTTTATTTTCTTTGTCTGCCAAAAAGGGACCATTTTAGTGCATTGTTTAAGAAAACATAAGGGATTATCTGGCCTATGAAAATAAGGATTTTGCTATATTCAATGACACTATTCAAAACACTTCACATTGACAAACAAGCTAAAGCATTCCACCCACGCTGATGGTTTCCTGTGATGTATGCAGCATTCCTGTGCAGGAAAGTGGCACAAGCTGTTCTTTTCACCCCTCTCTGTACAGTCTTCATAGATCAAACTCTTATTAGGTTTCCAATGATATAATTTATCTCACCTCCAAATATAGCCATGCCAATGTGTGGGAGCAAAACTAAGAACAGGAGGACAAAGCAAAGGTCAATAAAAAGAGGAAGCACAAATGCATCCTGTGTGATCGTAGAATGTGTTAAAGGTGCATTTTTAAAGACTGAGGTAGTAACAAAGCCCTTTCTGGGTATAGCAGTGTTGTTTAGACACAACACTATATTCTTGCTCTGCCTCATTGCATTGTATGGACAGATCAAGGAAATATCTAGCATCAGTAAACATGGCTTTGGCAAGAAGGAAGGAACCATAAGTACCTAACTTTTCTTTTTAAAAAGCAATGAATAATATTGTACAGTTTTTCATCCTCTAAATGCTACACTGTAATTCAACAGCCTCTAATATATCCACTTTATCCTGTGACAATCTCTTCCTAATGGCATTAAAAGCAGCAGTGAAAAGTATGTCTTTTAACATCCTGTTTAAAAACGAAGAGGAAAATTTAAGACCTGGGACTTAACTCAGCAGAACAGAGCAACAAATTTTGATGTGAAATAGAGGGGGCACATAGGAGTGAGTTGAAATTTATGCACTGGTATCAGATTCCAAAGGTGAAATTTCACCTATGTGCACTGGGGGAGGGAGCATATGCAAGTAGTTTCCTAAGTAAACACAGATAATTTTTAGAAATACCTTATTCTAGGCCCTGTTCCTAAAGCCCAGACTACATACCAGCCACATCTTACTGACAATGACATTTACACTTCTAACTACTTGTTAGTACCATTCCATTCAAACACTTCCTAGGTCTCCATTCAAACACGGGTCAGGCAAGTTGTTGTTAAGAGTAGCAACACTAGTCAGTGTCCTAGAAAGGTGCTGGCACCATCCTATTCTCCCTGCCACGAAGATCCTATTTTCCTTCACTGCCATCCCCAGGCATCCTTCCACCTTCTCTATCTGGGTGGGCAAGGGCAGCTTGTGCTGGGAAGTTACTGTCCTGCAGACTGCTGCCAGCTTGACTAGGTTTTCCACAGAGCAGAGCATTACAGTGACCCAGCTTTCAGGTTCAGAAGTTACAGAGGTGAGTGGGAACTAAGATAGTGCACAACGTTATGCTTCCTTTGAAAACTAAAGATGTAAAAAAGTTGGAGAGGGAAAGGAGAAATAGACAGAAGTGATGCCACTCTCTAGCACCTACTTATCTGGTGCATATCTTAGGAGAGGCAGAAAGGTCTTTGTTTGTTACCGACTGCTGCCACAGAGGAACTGCAATGGGAAGCCTCAGTCATAAATTGGGTGTTGTTCCAACCCCTTGTGGCTTCCTAATGAGGAAAAGAAAAGGCTCCATATATGTTACTAATGAATACTGCACATTCAGGCTAGGCACAGCAGATAGATTGTAAATACCTAAGTAAATCAAAATTTCAAGAGGGATGGAATTTCAAAAGTTCCCCGTTGGATCTTGAACATTAATGCAGTACAAATTTTGAGTCTTCTTGAATACTTTTGAAGATCACCTGTGTAATCTCTTTTTCCCTTTTTCCAGAGGAATTCAGCAAAGACCTCCTAAAACCTGCTATTCCTTATGTTTGTAAACTGCAGAATAACAGGCTTTTCTTATTTAAATCTCAAAAGACAGTGTATCAGTGGATCCCTGACTTGGGAAAGAGCTGGACAGACCTCAAGAGGAGCTGATCTGTTTAGATTTAGCTGTTAGGAAAGTACTGGTCCCACCAACAAATAGCCAGGTTGTGACCCGCAGTTCCATACATTCAGTTCCATTTTCATCTATTTCTAAAATGCAAAGCTGACTGCACCTCTATCACGAGGTAGTTTTAACTTAAGAAGTGAAGATGGAAAAAGGTGTCTCGGCACATGGCAAGGGGGTTGGAAGGAGATGATTTTTAAGGTCCCTTCCAACACAAACGATTCTATGATGCTATGAATGCATAATTAGGTTAATTAGCCTCCACATCCAAAGTGTGTAAGCAAAAACCCCAAATCCCTCCAGCTGGACCAAGTTAGGCAATTTCTCTCATTATGGCTTCTACCACAGTAATATACGGTGTTTTCATTCCTAGCTAGTAAGAGGATCTGAAGTAGCTGCTTATGAATAACCTGACCATACCAGCTATTTACACAGCCAGGAGGCAGAGAGAAGTTTTCTACAAGGGAGAGTTCTCATCTCCTCCTGTTGAGCTGATAAGCTTTAGCATAGGCTGAGAGACCAGAAATATTTTAAAGACAGAAGGAAGACTCCTTTCTGCACCATCACTGAACAGGAACACTGTTGAAGGAAAAATACCCATCCTCTTTAGAGACATATCCCGTGCCAAAGCTAAGCCAGCAAGTCTCCTGCTAGCCTGGTCAAGAGAGGTCAGGTCAAGCAGTGCCAGGTACCACAGGTACTTGCTGGAACAACCTTCTGCTGCCAGTCAAGGACCTTTTTCATGACTGAGGAGATAAGACTGGCCCCTCTTTCTTCAGGACAGCAAGAGAAGATGGATGATTTGGACAAACACAACACTTAAGTCACAAAAAGAGAGATCATCCCAGGTACCAGGCAATCACAAAATCATAGAACAGTTAAGGCTGAAAAAGACTTCTAAGATCATTGAATCAAACTGCACTCCCAAGCCCACTGCTCAACCTTGTCCCCAAGTGCCATATCTGCATCATTTTTGAATACTTCCAGGAATGGTGATTCCACTGCTTCCCTGGGCAGCCTGCTCCAATGCCTGAACACCCTTTCAGTGACGACATTTTTCCTAATATCCAATCTAAACCTCCCCTGGCACAACTTGAGGCCATTTCCTCTTGTCTTGTTGTTTGTTACTTGGGAGAAGAGACCAACCCCCACCTGGCTACACCCTCCTGTCAGGAATCTGCAGAGAACAGTAAGGTCTCCCCCTTCAGAGCCTCCTTTTCTCTGGGCTGAACACCCCCAGCTCCCTCAGCTGCTCTTCATCAGAGCAGTGCACCAGACCCTTCCCTCCACCAGCTTAATTTTCCTTCTCTGGACACAGTTCAGCACCTCAATGTCTTTCTTGCAGAGAGGAGCCCAAAACTGAACACAGGATTCAAGGCGCTGCCTCATCAGTGCTGAGCGCCGGCGGATGATCACTGCCCTGGCCCTGCTGGTCACACCACTTCTGGTACAGGCCAGGATGCCATCGGCCTTCTTGGCCACCTGGGCACACTGCTGTACCTGTATGTGTACCACATACACATACGCAATCCTCAACAACTATTCGTCCTGACCTATGGCAATATAGTGCCTACATGACTTAGAGCTACATCTGCATCCATTTCAGACTTTTCCTTTTGGTTCTTTTCTAATTCCTTGTATTAGTTTGGTGAGAATTTCTGCCATGCAATAGCTACATTATTTTACATGGCTCTGAGAGTGTCTCTCATCTATTTGTCATCTCCTTTCCCATCTTGAGACACAAGGCAAACTCCCTTGCAGTTTAAAGCCTAGCACAAAATCCAATACCAGACATTGTTGCTCACATGCTACAGGGATGCAGACACTCCTTTTTTGGGGTATTCCTCCTTCCTGAGTACCTTTTCCTCTTTGACCTCAAGCAATCTTAGTGCCTTTGCAAGAGTGTCACTAAGGGACTTCATCCATGACAAGCCAGGGAAACCTGGAAAAGGTGCATGTTTTTCTAGGAAAAGAAACACAGTGCAACTGGGTTAACAGCACCATCACCAAGCACACAGCCAGGAGCATGGGCTCAAAGCCAAGAGCTTTACATAGCAGTGTGAAACCTCCAAGGACTCTAATCACTTCTCTGACACCAGCTGTGCCACCACTCCTTTTTAGAGGAAAGCCAACAGGAGGCACGTGAGCATTGACAGACTCATGGCTGATTTACAGCCAGGAGGAGACCCTTGTGACAGTGGCCACAACACCTCGGAGGATGGCAGCAGACCTTGTGCTCTGAGCCTCCAACCAAGTTCCAGCATGCCTCTTGTCACTGAGAGGAGGATGTGCCTGCCATCGGAACGGAAAGACTCCCTGTGTTGGCTCGGCCATCCTCACCACGGCTCCCGGGCCCTTGGAGCGGCCGCAGAGCTGCTCCTGACGTCAGTCAGGAAGCACAGGTTTTGAAACAGCTTGTGTCCGTGTTGCCATGCCCGGTGAGCTGCCTTGCTGGTTGGCTCTGAACAGACAGGCTTTCAGCAAACACACTAGTTCCTTCTTGCCTCCGGCCAAAAAGGCCAGCAGCCAAGATGTACATGTCAGCTTTCTGGAGCTCACAAGCTTTAGGAAACAAGGATCAAGATCCTGTAATCGTGTTTCAGGTATGGAAGGGCCACCCCTGCAATGGTAGCACCATTGTGCAGCTTAAAGCAGCTCAGCTAAGGAGCAATCTAAGATTTGCCACTCCTGAAAATCTGTCCTTGCAAAGTGAGACCCTCACAATGGCATCCTGCCTCTGCAATTCAATCAATACAGACTGGAACAGTAGCTGAAGGTCTTCTGGGAACCATTTCTACCAGCCCATAACCCAGGCACCCTCTGCCACAACTGCCTGTGTGCTGAGGAAGAGGCAGGGAGGATGATGACCACTCAGCAGGACCACCAAAAGCACCAGTCCATCGGTCCATCCCCCTAAATGTGCCTGATGGCCGATTTAGGGGATATCAAAATTGCTGGGCCATGGCTGCTCATCTCTTGGGTGTGCAGCGGTTCTGTAATGACCCTCTCCATATCTTGATCTTGACTCTGTTACTTGCCCTCTTTCTCTGAATGTCTTAGGAATAAGATTTGACCAAAATCACAGAAAACAGGATACTTCCTTCTTCCTTGTCCCCTTGCACTCTTCATCCGCTATCAGCTGTTCCTTCCCTTACCAGTAAATCCAAAAAATAAGAGCAGAGATGCAGGCAAGGAAAACTGATCTTTTTAATTGCAGGGGGTCCAGTGGGGAGGTCTGAATTCTCAATGGCCAAGATGGAGCAGGGCATTTGGGAGTGACAGAGGGACACCCACAGCTAAACCCTGGGCACGAGGCCTCCCTCCGGTTATGTCAGCCAGTGTCCATGACGCTGTATAATCATGTACATGGCTGGCTCCATAAATAGCTCCTCTGATCAGCAACACCCGAATATCCTTCCTGCCTGGGTTGCTAATAGGAGGCAGGAGTTAATGCAAGGCAATACGATTTAAGTAACGTGGCCTTGCTCATGCTGCTCGGGTGTCTGACAGTCACCCAGCCCAGCACAGAGGAGAGGCAGGTCGGTAGCAAAGGGAAAAAACCTTCAGCCTGCAGGCTTTGCAACCTTCACGTTGAAAGCTACACAGGGCTACGTGCCTAGCGCTCGGTAGGATGCTGGAAACAGATGTTGCTGCAACATTAGAGGAAATCCTCCTTTTAAACACGAGTATTAGCACACAGTTCTGTATCACACTTTGCCAGCAAATTCCTCGCATCCACACGTTTTAAAGGTGCAGTGCTGCAAAACTCCATGCTAGAAATCCTTGTGTTTATCCAACAATATATCCCAAGGTCTAATTTACTGGCTCAAGAAAAAAATGCAAAGTGACCAAACATCTTCTGTCAAAGCCCTGGTGCCACCCCATATTTCTAGGTGAGGGAGGAAAAATCTGTCAGCCTGATGATCACTGCCCTTTGTTTCAAAGCCAAATGTGGAAACAGAGGGAAACGTGCTGGCTTTGCCTTTGCTCCCTTTCTTTTGTGTACAGCAAATATCAGGCATCCCTTGTTCCTCTGTCAAGTCTGTCTCCCCCATGAGGATTTCTTAGAGCGGAGACACTTGGCCTTCGAAGTTCAGCACAGAATGTGGAACCTAAAGCTGAGCTGTTTATCTTTCCAGAATTTTGATTAAATGTTATCCAAAACCAAGCAAAATAAAGCTTTAAGAAGATGAAACAAAAGTCTAAACAGTGTCTACACTCATCATGTGGCAGCTATTTATTTTTCAGGCATCTACGGCATCTTTCAGGGAATGAAATATTTCTTTTGTAAATAGGCAGCAGGCACATCACCTACTTTCAGTGTTTGTTTCTTTTTAAACATTCTCATGTTTTATTACTGGGAACATCATGGAATAGGTTCTTCTCCAAGGCTCTTTTAAAAATCTGTAAGTAAGGGACTATGAATTTTAAGAACAGCCCAGAGATGCCACAAAATCACATTAATTTCCTCCTTCACCTCAACCTCCTTCACAGTCCTCCATTATTGGTGTTCTTGGGCCCACACAGAACAAGACTCTAGAAAAGGAAACAACCTCCCCCCAAAAGCAAAAATGTCTCACCAACAGTATGCTTTCCATAGAGAAGCTGCTCCAAAATCGCAGTCTTTCCCACTGAGGCCATTCCACAGACCACCACCTTGTATCCCTTTCCCATGTTTCGTGGGGGCCGGATCCGCGGCGGAGCCCTGTGCAGACACGGCAGGCTGTGAGCCCGGCACGGCGCATGGACCGGCACCGGCAGGAGCCAAGCCCAAGGAAGGCGCAAGGCAAAGCGCGAAGCAGCGGGGGCACAGCTCCCTCCCAGCGCTCGCCAGAGACTGATATTTTTAGGACTAGAGTTTCCTCCCACACCGTTTTTTCAGGTTTTAGGCTGCTGCCAGTGGTGCTGATGCTTGCCTGCAGCCTCGACACTTGTCCTGTCACGTTTGGGGAGACTGGGAGCGCTGGAGCATGTACACCCCCGGGGCAAGGGCTGTGTTTGTTGGCATGGCGTTATCGGGCTTCCTGGGTTTGCAGTGGGCTTGATGGTAACTCATGGTACCAGGATGGCTTCTGGAAATGCAAGAAAATGGTGGTTCCTTCCCTTTATTTTGCTCACAGAAAGTTTCTAGCTTTTACAGACTAGGAACTAGGAAACAGGAGCGTTAAAGGCAGAAGCACAGGAAAGCAAATGCAGAAGCAATTTTTTTCAGTCTGCTTTAAATCAGTTTGGATGGGTGGGGGTTGGTTCTAGCAGGAGGCATCCAGCAGCTAGGGACACTTTCCTCTGCCAGTGAGCCATGGCAGGGCAGCAGGCCCTGACTCAGCTTGCTGTTTGGAGCCATTTCCCACAGAGAGAGCTGAAGAGTACCTTTTCTGGACCAGGAGGGGCTGGCGTTGTCCAGCTTCAATTCCAGTTTAACCTGGTAATGCTTCGCAAGCCAGGGTGCTCTGAAAAGCATACACTGAAAAACAGAAAGGTCATTCTGCAACTGCAGGTAGGGAGGCAGAAAGGACTTGCAGGCTGGGAAAGCCTAACTCATAGAATGGCTTGGGTTGGAAGGCAGCTTAAAGATCCTCTCCTTCCAGCCCCCTGCCATGGGTAGGGATGCCACAAATGAGACCAGATTGCTCAACGCCCCATCCAACCCGTGCCATGCCACATGCACGGGGGATGGGAGCAGGGACAGGAGCAGATCAGTGGGAAAAGCCAGGGCCTGCAGAACCAGGGACTCCATGGTGCCTTCTCCCTAGCCCCCAACGGAAAAGGTTTTAGGATTATTTTTAGGGCTTTGTTTTTGCCCTTATGGTTTATTGTTTCGAATAGAATAGAATCATTATGTTGGAAGAGACCTTTAAGATCATCCAGTCCAAACATCAACCCGGAACTACCACTGTAACCACTAAACCACTAAAGCACATCACCCAGAGCCAGATCCAGATGCCTCTTAAACACCTCCAGGGATGGTGACTCCACAACCTCCCTGGGCAACCTATTCCAATTCCTGACTGCCCTAACAGTGAAAAATTTTATGTAACAGCTAATCGGAGTCTCCCCTATCTCAGCTGAGGGCCATTTCCTCTGGTCCTCTCACAGCAGGTACAATAGAAGAGACCGACCCCCAGCTCACTGCATTCTCCTTTCAGCGAGTTGTAGAGAGGGATGAGGTTCCTCCTGAGCCTCCTCTTCTCGAAACTAAACAAACCCAGCACCCTCAGCCGTTCCTCATAATCTTACGATTTTTAAAATTATCATTATTTTAGAGACTTTTTTGTAAGGCTTCTTTTCAGGGTTTTAAGCGAAGTTCCCACCCCAATCCCTAACCGGGGGCTCTTATGGGGGTTGGGGGGAGGGGGTGTCTCAGG
>WEKY01025630.1:396988-417900 GCA_013390045.1 Picathartes gymnocephalus | reverse complement strand
TCCCGGCCGGCCCCATTGCCCCGCGCGGGCCCGCCCCCGGCTGCCATTGGCGGGCGCGGAGGGGCCGGCCCGGCCGCCGCCGGACTACACTACCCATGAGGCAGCGCTGCCACCACCGGAAGTGCAGTGTGGCCCGACGGTTTGTGGGAAGTAGGGCCTTTCCTTTCCGCCGTTGGGCGCCATCAGGTGAGAGCTGGTCGGCGCGCGGCCTTTCACTCAATCCGTGCCCATCCCGGAACCCGAGCGCTCATCTGCCCGTCCCGCCGCCGCGTCCGCCCGGCTCCGGGTGGGATGGGGTTGCTTGTGCGGCGCGGAGCCTCTGGGAGGCCGCTGGAGGAGGGCCCCCGGGCTGGGCCACGGTGGGGCGGGGAAGGGAGCGGGGCACCCAGGGTGGCCCTAGCGCGCCAAAGCGGGTGTGGGTCGGTGACGGACGGCGTGCCCTGGTCTGCTCCGGGTTTGCAGTTTGTTCGTGGGGGTTTTTGTGTCATTGTGCAGTGAAAAGGTGGGGTGGCTGGGGTTTGGAATGGATGAGCTATAGCTGGGCAGGTTGAAACAGGAGGAGTATCCAAAATCACATACGAACTGTTTTTGGCGTATTTTTAAATGTAAATAAAGTGAGCTGTGTGTATCTAATAGTGAGTTGGGTGGGGGCTTGGTGGAGTTCAGGTGCTGGTTGCTGCAGATGTGTAAGGCTTCAGAGGTTTTTAGGAAAACAGCACTAAACGTGATGAAAAAATAAACTATTATTTTATTTTTGAAATGCCTTCCACTTTCAATACACACTCAGCTCAGAAAAGGGACTTTGTAATAACCATTGTTTTCTTAAGGGCAAAATTTGAGCTGTAGGAACTTCGTGTTGAGGCCTTGCTCTGCTGAAGTCAGTACAAACTGACGCTGATGGTGCTCAGCAGAAACACTTTTTAAAAATAAATTTAAAAACCCGCAGGGCACTGGAGCAAAACACAAATGTCAGCAGCAGTAGGACACTGAACTGAGAGACTTCTTTTTTAGTATGACATGATCAGTATGTCCCATTTTACTTAAAACCCAGTTTCAGAGGGTGTGGAGGAAGGCCTTGTCTCTCCTGAGATGTGGGAGACACCATGTGAATAGCTCTTAGGAAGCAAAAGTCCCAATGCAGTTCATTTCTTAAGAAACTGTTAAACTTCCGCTTACTAATAAAACTTAAACTTTCACTTGGATATAAAACCTTGCTAAAGTCAGAATTAACAATAAAGGCTACACTCATCACAGTCCTGTAGTTCTTGATAGATTTGTATTTAAACTCATTTCAGATTTTAATTGTTGGGTTTGGTAGTATCAGACATAATGCATCTGAAAATTTCTCAGTTGAGTTTTAACACTTCAGAACATATAAAAAGGAAGAAAATTGCTGGGAACAGTGACTGCAGCGTGTGGTGGTGAAGGCTGCCGGGTGTGATCCATGTTCCCAGTTGTGTCAATGGTACCAAGCAGTGTGAGAGCTCCCTGTGTTTGTGCTGCTCCGGATGTGATTTGGTGCAGTGCCACTGTTGGAAGATGTTCAAACTGGGCATTGTTTTTGGTGCACTGTTCTCACTGAGCCCTCTGTCCAGCAGGTAGACAGACATGGGTGCCTACAAGTACATCCAGGAGCTCTGGAGGAAGAAGCAGTCGGACGTGATGCGGTTCCTGCTGCGTGTGCGCTGCTGGCAGTACCGCCAGCTGTCGGCCTTGCACCGGGCCCCGCGCCCCACGCGGCCGGACAAAGCCCGCCGGCTGGGATACAAGGCCAAGCAAGGTAATGGCACGGACAGGTGAAGTCCCTGTGCCTCACGATGGAGTGACATTGGCTTCCTTCTGTGACAGCAGAATAACGAAATCTGAAACTCAAGTATCCCCCAATAAACTGAAGTAAAATGAACAGAATATCATAAATGTTCTCAGTCGGTAGCAGTGCCTACAGACTAAAACATTAACTTCACTTAATTTTGCATCTATGCCTTCTGTGGCTGTTCTGGCAGGTTAAGATCAAGTGGGCTTTGGCCTCAATTTTTGTTCTTGTGCACCGTTATTTAGTGCCACAGAATTTTACAAAGTTTTTAGTGTCCTAGTTTTGGGGGGATGTCCTTTCTCTGCCCAAGTTTTGTCTTGTATTACTTTGACTTTTTTCAGGATGACCGAATGGTGACTTTCTAGTACCTTGAAAAGAGCCACAAGAGATCTGGATAGAGACTTGCTCAAGAGCATGTAGTGACACGACAAGGGCAAATAGCTTCAAACTGAAAGAGTAGGTTTAGATTAGATACTAAGAAGAAACTCTTTTCTGTGAGGGTGGTGAGGCACTGTAACAGGTTGCCCAGAGAAGTTGAGAATACCTCATCCCTGGGAGTGTCCAAGGCCAGGCTGGATGGAGCTGTGAGCAAACTGGTCTGGCGGAAAGTGTCCCTATCCATGGCAGGGCGTTTGGAACTGAATGAACTTTAAGGTTCCTTCCAAACCAAGCCATACTATGGCTGTATTACAGATGCATGCACTTGGGCAAGATGATGGAGTTTGTACTGTCATTGGAAAACAGTTACTGGTCAGGGAAAGAAATGGGAAAAGTGGCCATCCATGTGTAATTTGAGGACATCCAGTTAAAAAAAACAGTATTTTATTTACAAAATAAAAAGCTAAGACTTGGCACTTCTGTCACTGTTTATCTAGCTTCCTCATTTGTCAGTGACCAGGTTTCAGCAGGGTTTGTGGATGCCTTGTGCTTCAGTGCTTTGTGAGTGCTGCCCTCTGAATTCTGGGGTTTGGGTGGGGTTTTTTTATGATTGTGTTACAATATAGCTGTAGCTGATTTTAGTCAGTTTGTGACTGGATAGTGGAAAAGTGCCATAAGCTCTGGTTTGGAACCAGAAAATAGTCATGACACTTTCCTTACTTGGTTGTAATGAAAATAACAAAAAATCTCGTACTATTCACCTTGAGTTGTAAATTTTGGTAAAAATTGGTATAATGACGTTATGTTGCCACATTTCATGTAAATTTTTGGGGATTGGAAATGCAGTACAGGGATGAAAATTGGTACTAGAATTGTTGTATTTCGTAAGTCACTGTTGGTTTTAGGTTACGTTATCTACCGTGTCCGTGTTCGCCGTGGTGGTCGCAAACGCCCGGTCCCCAAAGGTGCTACCTATGGTAAACCTGTGCATCATGGTGTTAACCAGCTCAAGTTTGCCCGGAGTCTTCAGTCTGTAGCAGAGGTGAGTATTTTGGTTATTGCTCACAAATTTGGGTTGGACAGTTTTCGTCTGTAAGAGCTGAAAATACTCAGAGACAAAAATTATAAAACCAACCCAGCTGCTTTGTTAATAAGTTGGGTAAAAGATTTTGAATAATGGTGGAGAAAAGCATCAGAATGTCTTTAAAAGCTCTATTGAGACAATAAAAAAACTATTCTGACTTTAAAAATTGATGTCTGTGGGAACCACTTAGATGGTTTAGTGAAGTTCATACTTCTAAAGTATGCCACAATATTTGTTATGAAAAACATGTAACTAGTCCAAGCCACAGTAAAATAAAGAGCTAGGTATGAGAAGTAAGAATTTGTGCTAAGGTGTCTGACTCTCAGTAAATCCCACCCCTGTGTTCCCTGCCGCGTGGTGTGGATCGCCAGCTGTAGGTGATGGTCCTTTGACAAAGTACACGTGAGTTCCTGTCTTAAAGCCTGTAGCACCTGTTTGTGTAGTAGTAGTGCTGCACAGCATGTTTAGCTGTATTGCAGGAGCTGAGGGCAACGTGCCAGAGACCTTCTGCTCCTTTATAAAAAACTTTGGTACTTTGCAAGCACACAGGTTGGTGGTTAACTTATTTTTAGGTGAGATCTTGTTACTGAAATACTCAAAATGTAAGCTTTGATTCGATGAGATCTTGTAAGCTTCTTTGCTGTCACAGTAGTAGTCTGGAAGAGACAGAATTCTCACCTTTACAAAAAAAAACCTTTTTCAGTGGGTTAGAGTTAATACCAGGCTGTATTCACGAACGAGACATTGTGGAAGAAGGGAGAGTGTTGTTGCCTTTCCATCTTGAATCAGAAGGCTTTTCTGTTCTCAGGACTTTGAAAATATTTCTGAGTGACTTCTGCAAGTGGAATGTGGTGGGATTTTTTTTTCAGGGAAAAAATGTAAATGGGATATGCTTTTTTGAACGAAACATAGGTGATGAGTTTGAATTAAAAATGCAGTTCTGTTTTCAGTGTTCATGGCATTCTCTTCATAGATGTTACTCCCAGATACCTGATGGCTAATCACATGCTCACTTATGACAACTATGAAAGAGGTTATTTGCCACCAGTTTTAGCTTGAGATTTTCTGAATCTGACAGTCTTTCCGTAAGATTTACATTTTTCAGATTACAGAAATGCAAAGCCTTGGTTGGAGCTCCCATCCTGAAATAGAAGCTGGTTGAGGGTGGTTGATGTTCTAATGTTTCATACAAGTGTTGCTCTCACCCTAGAATAAAACAAGGAGTTGAAAACGCGTTATTCCATGTGCAGAAGATAGTCAAGGGCTGTTTAGGGAAGCCTGTAGCAACAGGTTAAGGTCACATTGGGGAAGAAAATGAATTGGGTCTATTGCTTCATGCTTCCCCATGATGATGGTAAAGTTGTACAATTAAACACACTTAAAGTGTTTTAAATAAGGAGCATTCTTGACAGTAGAAGCGGATTGAGTTGCGTAATTGCTATTTTCTGCTTTGTTTTGTTTTCTAAACCAAGATTGTGTCTTTCCAACCACAAGTGAGGATAGGAATAGCAAGCACTAATACGCCTGTAGTGGTACAAAGACTTGTTACATTTGTTACAAAGGTATTCCTTTACTCCTACCGGTACAGGCTTACTATCTGCAGAAATGTCTTTCTCCCCTGTAGCTTTGGATGCACAAATTAATCAGTCTTTCATAACTTCCCACAAAAGATTGTTCCGTGACCCCAAGTGCAGCTCATGCTCTTCATCTTCATGTTGAAGTTATTTTTAACATTGTGTGTTTACTGACTGGGTGCTTCTGTGTACACAGAGTTCTTTCTTCTGTCAACCAAACACCTTCCTGCTCATGATCTTTAAAACCTGTTTCATGCAGGAATCCAAACAGCTGGGTTTTTTTGTAACACAGCATTCTTTTCAGCTGTTACTTTTCTTGCACCTCTACAACTGAAAGGGGATGAGTTTTTACAGGAAAAGAGGTTCTCTTAGGGAAAAGAGAAATTTTTGTTTGAGTTAGTCATCTTTCTGCATGAAGAGTGCCCCGCACCCATGGTTTTACAGCCCATGGTTTTACAGCCTGTCGCATTTATTTTTTCCTCTAGGAACGTGCTGGCCGTCACTGTGGAGCGCTGAGAGTCCTGAATTCGTATTGGGTGGGTGAAGATTCCACTTACAAGTTTTTTGAAGTGATCCTGATTGATCCCTTCCATAAGACCATCAGGCGGAACCCCGATACCCAATGGATCACCAAGCCCGTCCACAAGCACAGAGAGATGCGTGGGCTGACGTCAGCCGGGCGCAAGAGCCGTGGGCTTGGCAAGGGCCACAAATTCCACCACACTATCGGTGGCTCGCGCCGTGCAGCCTGGAGAAGGCGCAACACCCTGCAGCTGCACCGCTACCGCTAATTCTTGTAAACGTGGCCATCTAATAAAGCTCGTGCAGGTTGTTAAATTTAACAGTGCTTCTGCTGCTTCTTGGGTCATGTGGATAAGTGTAGAATTCTTGGGTTATGTGGGTAAGTGTAGAATTCTCCAGGAGTTCATTTTGACAGGCTTTTGAAAATGTAATTTGATACTTGTGAAGATTGTAGGCCCCAAGTATAGAGTCCTGTGATGGGTTTCACTTTTGATAACATGGAAGGATGTGTGCAGTGTGTGTTGAAAGCGCAATGGCTGGTCCATGTTCTTTTTTCTCTTGGTCTGAGTATATTTAGGCACTGTTTGTAGATTGGGGTCTCTGTCCTGTGCTTAGACTGAAGGCCAGCTTTGATCTTGCGCAATGAGATGTCAGCTGAAAGTGCTCATTTATTTTTTATAGGTAATTAAATACTAATGGCAATTTTATTTTCAAGTTCTGTTTTTTTTGTACTTCATTGTCAAACCAACTCTTGGGCCTTTGAGCTACAAACATTGTCTAAATCGGCTAAACGCAGAGTGGAAAGGTAATGCTTGCTCTGTTCATTGCAGTGCACAGTATTAAAAATGTGGGCACATCACAAGGAATGATAAGGTTTTAGGCTGAATAGTAAAATACTGACTGTAGAGTAGGTATTTCATTTCTTAAGATAGAGGGGGGACAGTGTCTTAAACCTTCTTTTGGTACCAGAACAGAAAACATGTCTCTGTTAAAGAGCTGCATTCTGATTTACTCTTCATGGTTAGGTGGTAGAAATAACCACATTTGGATAACACTTAGAGATGAATGTATTTTAGACTACTTTTTGTGAAATCACAGTGTACCTTTTTAGCATGAAGTCAGTTTGCACATAAAGGCTGAGATTAAATGTAGTTCCTGGTAGATTAGGTGGATGGCTGTCGTAGCTTCCACAGATTCTGTACTATATCCATTGGATAGTGTTAGGAAAAGAGGTTGATAAAAGGCCCAAGCTGTGTATTTGTGAAACTTCAGCTTGGGATGTGGAATGTTTCTGGTTTTTTTCCTGAGACTTAAAACATGTAAAGATTTTCCATTCAACTGAGAAACTCACTTAATACTCCTCTTAAGTTTATATTCTTACAGGAGGGTGGTAATCTGATGAAGAGACAGTCTTGGCAGTGTGTTCTCAAAGCCAGGAAGAACAGCTCAAGGTGGCAATTTTTAAATGATGTGTTTTGTTTGGTTCAAACAAGAAAAATGCAAAATAATCTTCCATTAAAAAGTGTTAAAGCTATCTGCTCTAAAGACAGGAGATTTTTTTAGCCTCTCCTTTGAAGTATCACTAGTGTTCTTGAAAGATACTCCTGTGCTGGCATAGGACAGGGAGTGGAAGTTCCTCAGAACAAATTTGATGAGTGAGGTCTCTCCTGAACATGGAAGGGGTTATTGCAGAGAGGGGGCTCGTCTGTCTGGTTTGTAGGTTTAAGGGCTTCAGGTAGTGCCAGTTATGACCAGTGTGTCCATTCCTTTGGAAATTTTTTTGTCTATTTGAGCAACATGGTCTAGGAAAAGATGTCCCTGCCCATGGCAGGGGATTTGGAACTAGATTATCTTAAAAGTCCTTCAACCCAAGTCTAAGTTGTTTTTTGTTTTGTTTTTTGTTTTGTTTTGTTGGGGTTGGTTGGTTGGTTTTTTGGGGGTTTTGTTTGTTTGTTTCTTGTTTTGGTTTGTTTGTTTGGGTTTTTTTAGGGTTTCTTTTAAGGCAACAACTTCAAGACTGATGATACTGTACTAGGGGTTGTTAAGGTGTTTGGGACCCTTACCGTTGATGGGGGACAGTGGCAGCAGGTGATGGGGCTATCATCACTAATGCTGTGTCCTTTGCCTGCATTCAAACCTTGCAGCACGTGGCAGGTGTTTTCAGTGAGACCTGCCTGAGGTTGGCCTTTGTGGTCCTATAACTCTATAAACTTCAAAATAAGGGGGAAAATGCTATCCCCTCCAAAGTTTATTGAAAACTGCTGATGTCAGTGTACCTGAGAGGGCATGGTATCTATCAGACCAGTGAAAGAATTTGAAACAGATGGTATTGCCTTCAGAGGATGTTCTGGCTATGTACAGCTCATTCCAAGTCTTAGAGAAGCCAGATTGCCTTAGTGTCTTTCCACACTGGAAGTGTCTCATGCTCTTAGACAGGATTTTGGGTTTGAAGGGACGTTGCTGTGCAGAATTTATGTGAAGCAGAAAGATAAATTATCTTTTATTAAAATCTTTATTTTAAAGAGGAAAAACTTTTTTGTTCAGGGTTGTTGGCTTGGGGAGTCAGGGTTAGAGAAAGGTTATGTGATCTCTGCCTTTCCTGTTTGATTCTTGAACCTGTTGTGCAAGCTTGAGAGAGTGTGTGTTCCTTAAGATTGTGGTAGAAACCAGTCAGATGAGACAGTCCTATTGAGAGGCTGTAACTTGAGTTCAACCCTTCTAGGACACCAAGGGTCTGCCTGAAACAGGGACCCTAAGCTGTAGCTGAAGGAGGCCAGGGGGAGGGAAGAGGAAGCTTCAGGAATTTCACTAGGCAAATCTGTTAAGACGTAGAGGAATCCAGTAATCTGTTTCCAAGACATCTACTTGGCTCTGTTTGCAGGACTGATCATTTCTCAGTCTGAGCCTGCATGTTTTGGATGTAATTAAAAGAGCTGTCTGGTTTCTAGGCAAGACAAGATGAATACCACAGTTAAACTACTGAGAAATGGGGCTGTACAGTACTGGCCTGGTCCAGTCTGGTTTTAGATGATGTTGAAAATAGTTGACTGTAAGCTTTTATTAGGCTAGATTTCACTTTTGTGTCAGCTGCCTAGATTAGCTAGGCACTCAGCCTTTTGGTACAAGGTGAGGTCCTGGCAAGGGCACTGTTTCTGTCCCGAAGGGTGGGACGTGCAAAAACAGATTGTGTGATTTAGGATGTTCTTTAAGCAAGTAGTAATCTCCCTTCCACATAGCTAATAGAAGTGCTCATTACTTGGCAACACTAGCTAGGTTGAAAAGTAGGGACTCACTAATCAACGGCGAGTGTAATTGTTTCCTTGCTTTGTCTCCGAAGCATTGGGAATCTCTGTGAGGCAGCTGTGTGCTGCTGGGAGAGGGACACTGGTGTGATGCCTGCAAAAGGCACAGATGCTGGTGGAGGAGGCAGTTGGCTCGCTCCTTGGGGCAGAAGGTCACAGAATTTCACTGGTGATTTTTGTGGGGGCTTTAGAATGAAGTCATTAGTGATGGAGGAGAGTTACAGCTCAACTTTCTCACTTATGTCTGTCCTTGTAATGCAGCAGTTGTGCACTAGCCTTGACCCAGTAGAGAAAAGTGACTGCCTGTGAAGAGTTCTGTACAGCTAATGAATTAAAAAGCTAGGCTCTAAAAATAGAGCCTGATTTCCTACTCTATTAATCTACTCTCTCTCCAAGCTGAGAAAAAACACTGTATTTTTGTACATCTCTTTTCTTTCCCAGCAGACACAAGTCTAGTTTGGAGAGTATCAAGCCAAAATACTCAGAGTGATGGAAACACTGCTGCAAATAAAAAAACCAATTTGGATTTGAATTGGATGCTCTTTTCTGGGGCTTTGAGTAACCACCCACTTTTTGATCCAATCCTTTTAAAGTAATTCTTTGAAATATAAAGCTGCATGAAAGGATGGAGAGCCTGTAGGTTGTTCTCTTTATGTGTCAAGGTTCTGAATCAGCTTCAATTTAATAATTACACACAGAGTGTTTAGGTTGCAGAGCCTCGCTCCCTACAGTTAGGAAGTGTCTCAGCTACACTGCTTACACAACCTTTAATTCAGTGGCTATCCTGCTCTTACCTAATGGGCCACAAGAGGGTTCTGGCAAAGCCAAGACTGGAACCCAGTTTTTCTGGACCCCTTGTCACTGCCTGAAATTCAGGAGAGCATGCTTTCCTTTGGTATCAAACGATGTTCAATGATATAATTAAAGGCTCTTATTGTAATGAAGATGACATTCAATCTCATTAAATACTGTCATCTCTCCATCATTCAGGGAAATGGAGAGCAGGGGTATCCTGGGGATCAGGGAGCAGATGAGTGATTAAATTGAGCCTGGCTCTGATAAGACCTATGCTGGCTGACACTGCTCTCTCAGATGGCAGGTACCCCTCTTCCAAGCCTTCTCAGGTCTCCCTGCATTTCTGGTGCCAGGCTTTGGGAAAACCCTCACTAGTTAATACGTTGGACCCTCGCTGACTCCATAGGTGTTTTGCAGTCTGTATCTCCTTGCGTAAGAGCAGCAGAGCAATGCCTCTGGACCCAAGCTGGCTGTCCATGTGCGAGTTCCCTTGGAAACACAGCAATGGAGAGGCACATCAAAGGGGGGAAAAGAAAGGAGGAGAACAAAGAAGAGGACAAGTAAGCTAGCTTTCAGTGGGGCTTGTTAGTACCCTGGTGCTGCTCAGCGACAGGAACACCTGGTAGAGGAGGCTACAGCTAGCCAGGGTCCCGCAGGGCTCATCAGCCAGGTCTGTGTGGGGGACTCTCCGCGGTATAAACCTGGCTGAATGAACCTACAGCTCCTCAGAGTAGCTCCACCTGTGTCTCTGGTATCAATCTGCATCCCTGAAACACCAGGCAGCGGCTGCACTTCACCAAACCCAGAGGAGGAGGAGGAGGACTGTTCTCATTTGGTGCTGTGAAATAAATGTCCTGTGTCCAGTGTTCAAGCCCTCCATGTCCCAGGCCTTGTCACCAGGCTGTGTGACAATAGAGCAGCAGGCAGAAACCAAGACCTGTTAACTCTGCACTCTGTTCACACGTGTAACGAAAATGAGTTGTCATCCCCTGAGTGCTCATCCACCAAGCAGAGGAAGTAGCTCATTAGTTCAGTGTTCACTCATTCATTTATTCATACAGTTTTCTTGCAGCATTGTTTTTCTCTGACTAACAAGCAATTATTTGAACTCTTTCCTTGTACGAGAGTCGTGGCCCTTCAACTCATCTGCTGTTAGAATCCACCTGCCTCTTTCACAGGTTTCATGGTTAGTCAGATAAGTTTAGATAGCAAGTTACGCAACCTTTATAAATTATGTGTTTTGAGCTTTGTGTTTTCAGTTCTTTCAGAGCCATACGTAAAAATAATGTTTTATAAGTTGCTTTGTTTGCAACTATTTGGAAAGTGGTTTTGCCAAGGCACAGTTAAACAAAGTTGTAGTGAACTTTTTAAGCAGAACAAAAAATTTTGTATTATTTTCACTTTGCAAGTTACTGATACAGGTGTTGGTGGAGAACATCTGCTTAAGATGTTTTTGTAGAAAAAGACAGTAAGATTCAGCTACACAGGAAAAGTCAGTGTGCAAGTAAAAGGACCTTTCTTGAGGTTTTGTTTTTTTTTAAATAGACTTATAGAAAATACTTGATTCAATTGGTTCTGTCGAATTTGTAGAATCTAATCCCCAATCTTAACCTAACTAGTTTTATTTCTGATAGATGCCTGGTAGTCCATTCTTAAGAGGCACAGACTAAAAACCCATATGAACTAATAGTAAGATACTAAGTTTTTCATTTTAGACCAATGATTTGTGCTGGGAAGGTGATTTCTGTCCATTGTAAAGAGCAATTTTAAAGCAACAGTTATACCATATCAATGGGAAACACAAAATAAGCTGATTACTGTAAGTTACACTGAAAACCCAATTCTTAGATTTATGATTTATGTTGCAAAAAAGGAAAAAAGAAATTAAAACACCGTGAACAACTGAATCACTGTTCTGGCTCCTGAGGCTAAATTAAAGTCTCCAGTAGTTATTACTTTCATTGGCTAGTTTAATAAAAAATATGAGAATCATAAAACTATGTAAAACATATGGCGTACATGAGTTCTATTTTCTCCAGTGATGACTCCATCTGTTTAGAACTGAAAACTTCAAAATGCCTCTCTAGCAAAAAATCTCACCTTCTAATAGGTGCTGTTCTGACAACATTCTGATTTAACCTGTTTTAAGAAAAAAAAATTAAAGTAAGAAAAGTTTTGAGCATTAATAATTCTGTTAGCCGAATTATGACAGTGTGGAAATGAACCACAGATACGAAACTTGATGGTTTTTGTAGATTCTGCAAATTGTCCTAAAACCACATTAATTGCATTACAGTTTGAATATTGAGTTGTATGGTACTTTCATAAGAAGTTCATAGTAGCAGTAAAGGCTGAAGTAATTTTGTCCTATTGAGAACCAGGGAAGCGACTGCCTTCCATCTTCCCCCACTTTGGCCCAGCCTGAAGTGGTAACCCTGGACCAGCTCTTTCACCACCAGCCAACCCAAGCTGACCCATGTCGTTTCTCCTGGGTTTATTTACAGCTCTGTGCAACAGGCTACTGCTTGCTGCTGACTTCGTTCTTTTTGTTGTTGTTCAGCAGGAGTGAGATTGCCAAAGCTGTAGTTGTTTGGTTTGTAAAAGATGAGCTGCTCAGCTTGGTGTGCCAACGCTGTTGTCACAAGAGCTGATTCTGACTGTCTGTCAGGCACAGTGGGGAGGAGCAGAGGTGGGAGAGCAGTGGGTCTGAGCTGGCCAGCTCTGAGGTGGGAGACTGCCTAATTCAAAGATACACGCAGTGTAATGTGTCCTGCTGGGATCTGTGACCCAGTACTGGATTAAGACTTGGCATTGCCTCAAAGGGAAATAAGAAAAAAATGTGAATGGCCATGCAGGGCCAGCCCAGAGGTCTGATGGGCACAGTGCCTGCTTTTGATGGGGACCAGCAATGGGCATTTGGAAGAAGGCTGGTGAGTGTGGAGCAAGTCCAGCCCCACGTGTGGCCTCTCCAGTTCTCTGAAGAGCAGAGTAAGGATTTCCTCACACTGTGGTTTCCCTCGTGCCAGCAGCCACCCAGGACAGCTGCAAGCTGTGACATCCAGCACTGGTGGGGAACTCCCCCAGGGCTTCTGGCTCAGCAGGTGCGCGCGCTGGATCTGTATGCGGGATGGCATCTGAAGGCAGATAAAGAGAAAATTATTGCCTTGACTCAAGTGCCTCCTGTAATTTGAAATGGGAAGTGGAAATATAACCTGTTTTGATGGTCTGCTCCTGGAAGCTCACTGAACCAGAGACTTTCCAGATGACTCAGAGCAAGACGGTTGTTTGCTGAGAACTGCTGTATCAAGGATTTGGCAGGGTTATATAACAAGCAGTTGTCCTTCACCCCTGATAATGTGTGTTCTCTGTGAGACTGATGCTTACAATTGACCAGTGTTGAGGAACAACAGTAAAACAAAATGGCAAGTGCCTGGAGGCATCTTCAGGATGCAGCTGAGCTCCTGCCTGGAACAGATCTATTAATTGTTTCTAGACATTGCATTCCAGTTCAGGAAAACATGATAAAATTTCTCTGCTAGCCTCATGATGCCACCCATTCCTTTGCAGTGGTCTTATTTAGGTTGTGTTTGCCATAGTCTACCTCGCTCTATTTAGCAGAAGCACTGAAACTAGTTGTGGAGAATGTACCTGTTCCTTTGCTAAGGCTCAGAGAGTGAACTCTTTGGGAACTGGAGCAAGGCTGGCTTATTTCGTGTGCTTGAATTTTGCTATGTCTCTCTAAGCGCCCCTCCTGGAAAGATTGCACTAGATTGAGCTTTGGTGAAAATTGTCAATGTTTGTAGAGGAAGGTTAAGAAGGTCCTTTCTAGGATGCATTCTCCCAATTCAGGGAAAAAAACAACAAACACCCCCACACAAGAAAAGTCCACCAGACAAACAAACAAAACAAAAAAATGAAAACCTAAAAGAAACAGGAATAGTCCTTTTTGTCAATGTTTGATATCTACTTTTGAAGGAGATAATTGATTGTGTCAGGGAATTCCGAGACTATTTTCAATCCTTGGAACTGTGTTCAAAACTAATTAACTCTTCTCCAGCCAAAACCAGCACAAGACCCAAGCTGGGAATTGCATTTATTTGCTGATGTTCATCTAACAAGAGATGAAGTGACCATGATGATTTTATTAAAACTGCAAGCACCTCACCAGGAGGTTTTGTTGGTTTGCCTGTGATCACTAGAAGGAATGAGAGAATTGGCTTCCTTCCCTCTTATTTGTAATGGTTTAGAGCAGGAGTTCTTACTCTGACTTAATGCAGAAAGCCAGTTTTGCTACATGTGAAGCCGGTAGCTGAATCTGACTAAATGCACGTCTGCCTTTATTCACAAGGCTGATAATATTCAGCTTTGTTTCCATCCCATCAAATACGAATGGTCCCTTAGTAGGAATATTGTTGTGTCAGGAGTAATCTGGGCAAGTCACTGCAGCATAACACAGTCAGACCCAAGATTCAGGACAGCCAGAGAGGTCAGCATTTCCACTGCTTGTACAAGTGCCAAAACTGCGAGTGCAGATTAGTTTGGATACACAGCAATGCTTGTACCCAGACATATTCCACTGACATATTTCTAAGGCCCTACAAATAAAATTTGGATCTCACACTGGTGTTTTGGGATTACGCCCTTCTGCTTTCAATAGAGTTATTCCAGATTTATCTGGAATCTGAGTTATTTTAAGAAGTATTGTGTACTTGCAAATAACCTCAGGTTTGTTTCTAGTAAGCTTTCATTCTTGCTACCAATGCCTTGCAAAGGGTTTTATGAGAGAAACTCCATTTGTTTTAATAGTTAAGTTTTTATAGCTGGAAGCAATTTTCTTTAGTGTAACATTTCAGGAGCTCTTTATGGCTAGCGATATTTCATTGAATGCCTGAAGACTGAGACCTACTGCATGACTTTATCATGTATAAAGCTTATTATCTGACATAATTTGGTGCATAGCAGGCTTATTTATTTAAAAGGTCACACAATCATATTTCACCCCTGGTAATGGCATTTTTATCCATTTAATAGGTTTATCCTAAAGCATATTTATTCCTAATGCATTTTATTCAGAAGCCAGTTAATAACTTTAACTCTTTAGGCTCTTAGCAGAATACAGAAGCCAGCTTTTCAGAACAAGAATTTGACCTGTTGGGCCTAATCCAGCAGCACAAAAGGTCCAATACAGTGTCCCATGCATCATCTCTTGATTCAACTCAGCACCTTGAAGCTGTAAGTCATCTTTTGGCCCCCAAGTTAGCCAGGTTGAGACAACGATCAGGGGAAAAAACACTGTTCTGTGTAGAGCCTGAAACTGTCTTGGCCCTTGAGCTGCCCGCTATCCTTTGGGTAGTCTCAGGGCCAAAATGGGTTTTGGTTTATTTCCCAGAGAAGTTTCTCAGATTTGACTATAATTACCTTTGTTTTGCCTGGATGTAAAAGGCAGTTCTCTCTCTCTGGGCCAATGCGCAGGGACCAATGGCACCTGTAATGAAAGCTGTTAATTTTCTACAAATTTGTGCTATTTAAGGCCCAGATGCAAGTCGTATTTGCCTCTGTTGATGACTGAGCGGAGTTTTCTCTGGAAATTTCCTTGTAAAATACACCAGTAACCATAGTAAGCTTGTGCTGCTGCAGAGAGAAGAAAGGGTGATACACAAAACCTTGCAGGAGCTGGGGCTAAAATTTCTGTCTGTGTCCCCTTCATACAACCTGCAGGGTTTCCCCAAAAGAAGGAGAAGGCATCATTTGCATCTCTGCTCTGCTCAGAATGAGGTTTATGTTTGAGTTACATTACTTCTATCCAAGAATGAACATAGCTTACAAAGAGAAAAAATCAAACTAGGTTTATGTTTTGGTGGCCTGGAGGGTTCAGAAGGAGAATGGTGGAGCTGAGCTATGGGAAGACTTCTGAAGCAATGGTTTTGATCTGGTGACAGCAGTGACACCACACCAGGGATGTCCTGGCCAGCACCATGACACGCAGTGCCAATGTGATTGCTGCCAGCCTGCAGCTTAGCTAACTTCCTAGAGAGCATTGGTGCTTTGAAATAAGGTGCTCTTCAGGACACTATGATATAAAAGAGTTTGAAAAAGGCAGAGGAAAATACAAAAATCCAGACTTAGAAGGGTTTTTATTATAAAACACACCAGAGTGGGAAATGCAGTTGCCCCTAGAGAGGTTTGGGTGGAGGGGAGAGGGGACTGGCAGCTGTCAGAGCATAAGGCAGTAGTTGTATGCTGACTGTGCTTTCAATACAGCACGGCTGATGCCTTCTCCGAGACAGCACATGTCGGAAATCAAGTTGTGTGAGTCTTGGTTTTTCAGTGAAGGCAAAGGGTAGTTCCTTGTACATCCTTTGCACTATCCATTCTGCTTCTCTCCCAAAAATCACATCTGGCCCAACCAAGCAGTGTATGTTCTCACCTTTGTCTCATTAGCTGATGATTTTATTTCTGGATAAATAGGTGATATACTGACAGATTAAAGAACTTATAGCACAAAAAGGAAAAGGTGGGCAGTGATATTACTGCCATATAAGATAGGCTTAATTAACATAGAATTAATGCTTTATAGACTAAAAGTCCAAGTCATCACCTTCCATGAAAATCTACAGGGGCAGCTGAGTCTAGTTGTAATACATCACTACTGCATGAGGCTATTTCACATCAATTTGACCAGCCCAGGCAACCACTTCTATTACCAAAATCTGTGAGGAAGAAGCACGCTTGCAGTAATGCTGGGTAAGAGAAAAAAGTGGCAGGGTTATGTGCTTCAGGCTATAAACTGACTGCTGAGAAGCTTAATCAGAAAGAGAGTTACCCTATGGGCAAGTTAGTATATGACTGTCTATGATGAGCTTTTATATCTTCCTCTAAGGCTCTGATACCAAAAGACAGGATGTGAGTGCAAGGGGATGGTTTGTGAGCCACATCCTCTGCTTGGCTATACTTAGCTCTGTGACTGCACCACTCCCAGTACCTAAGCTAGCTGCATTTGTGTCATGTAGGCATGTCCTTAATGGGCAGCTTTAAATTATTCTATATTTAGCTTTTGCTTCTTCCTAAAACATTCTGCACACATTCAGTCTATGAAGGGATGTGATGACAAGCTAAAGACCTCTGGGACCTCCTTATCAGGATTTCTCTTTGACAGAGAGAAAAAAGTGCACCAACTGAAAGAGTTAGAGATATATATGTTAAATAGGAATGGAGAAAAAGTAGGGCAGGGGGTCAAAAAACACTGTGTAGGGCTTGACCCAAGCCGACTCTAATCGATAGAAAAATTTCCACTGGCTTCCAGAGGCCAAGATTAGTTAGATGAGTTATGGCTATTTATATCATTTAATGTACGAAAGAAGTCACAGTTACAGCTATCTTTATAAAGACTTTTAGAGGGCAGCATTTAAGGTAGTAACTGTAGATAGCAAGTGAATCTTTGCTTTAAATAAAATGGAAATGCAAGGATGGGTTTGGTATCAGTTGCCTCACCTAAGTGTACTTGTATGAACTAGTTGTGCAGTTGTGGAGCACAAATTATTCAGGACAGACACCTTACTGAGGGTTTCAGGAGGATCTTACCACACAGACTGACCAGGGAGAAAAAGAGTGACAAAGAATTTTATGTGGGGGGAAAATAACTTTTATTATATGTAAACCATTGTATGCTGTAAACAACCAGGGAAGAGAACTTGGACTTACTGTAGATCTATGCAAATGTCAGCACTGTTCTGAGCATCAGTCAAAAAGACAAATAGGAGGTTAGGAACTTTTTCCTGAGGTATATAAGAGAAAAAAAGAAAACTTCAGGAGCTGTTCCAGCATGAAAAAATGCCACTCCTTGGCATTCTTCAAGTAAACTATTTTTTTCTCTTTGCAAAGTTTATGTTTTGGGATCAAACTAATATTATTGTAAATGTGCCAGGCACTGAAGAAATCCAGCTCATCCGAATGCACAAATGCCTGCTGATGAAAACTTACGCGTTCCTGGCTGACGTGTGGGTGTTTACCAGGATTAGGAGGGCCTCTCCATGGGGACAGAAAGGTGCAGGCATTCAGCTCCAACCTGAGGAACCACCAGTATTTCAGGCCTGAGGAAAAAGAGTCATCGGCCTCTACATACCTCTGCTGAGGTAGCCAAAGTGCATCCTGTCCCACCATCCAGCTATCAGCTGCACTTAACATTTAAGTCAGCACTAGTTGGTGCAACACCATTGTGCCATCTCCCATCCAGAGGTAGTGCAGATGGGAATCACTCTGCAACCTCTGGAATTTAAACATGCAACTTGAGCTGCTCCATGTGTGTGGGCTGGGAGGAAAAAGGGATAAATGTTTGTGTACCTTCCCAGCGGTGGGAAGGGGTTTGAAGAAGCTTTCTGTCCCACCTTCTGTGCTTTTTCCCTTCTTCTGCCCCTTCATGTTTCAGTGCCTCACTTCAGCCTCTTCCCAGAACCACAAGGCTTCTGCAGACAGCAGCAGTAAACAGAGGCTGAAGGATTATAAGGACTGACCAAACACGTAGATTCCCAATCACTCTTTCACTGATCATTCAGGTTGGAGAGGTGCTATGCCACTGTGAATGCCAGCAGTACAGAGCCTCTCCATAATGCTAGGATTTGTTCTGCCCTTCATGGAAAGCTGAATCACAGTCCCTTGTGGGGACCAGGGAATATCCACTGAGCATCACATCTTTAAGGGAATGTTATTTTCAGCACAGCAAGTAACACTAGACCCTTAGCAGCCAAGCTAGAGTCAAAGAGAAGCCCCTCAAAAAGAAGGCCAGGCACCACGACTTGGCCAGTACCAATAACACAAGTTATTACACCAGGTGTTTGCTTGTGTGGGTTTGGAAGAGTAGGCAGAAAGAGGCTCCAAGAAAAATTTGACCCTCTTACTATATTGGCAGAGTGGAGTCTTCTTCCAGGTTGCAGGGCAGAATAAAACCCTTGATGCTCTCTAAAACAGTTTTCTTCTCCAAACATTGAAGTGCCTTTCATGATCTACTGTGGCAGTCCACAGCTTTGTGCTGAACAGCAGAACTAGAGCATAGGAGTGGACAGGGCCATTTCTGAGACCTCCTTTAGAAACTCCAGGACAAGAGTCACACTGTTTGCATCATCCCGTGGCTACCCACAGCCTGCTCTACCTGCTGGACCTTCTCAGGAAACACACCTTTTGCTGTCCTTGATGTGAACAAGGATCCTGTGCGAGGCTGGGTGGTGGGCCCATTATTTGCTTTTTGCCATACTCAGTCCCTAAGAGAAGTGCTTGGCTCTTGCAAACCCTGTGTGTGTGTGGAGCCATCTCAGGGAAGGAACCAGAAAGGGTGTAGAATGGGAGCACAGAGAGCAGTCCTAGGTCTGGATGAGTTGTTCCGAGATAGGAGAGAGAAGCAAAATAAATACATTCTTGCAGATAGATGGGGGTTGGCTTCAGGACTGTCAAGTGCAGCACCAAAGGGAAGAGCAGACTGAAACTGCTATAACGATCCCCGAGAGTCTCAAAAGTAGATGGTAAAAGATATTGGAGACTGGAATCTCTCTGGGAGTGACAAAATCATGTCCTGCCAGTAAATAGCATAGACTGAGATTGGCAGCAATAACGTGATGGCCTCTCCCTATGGCATCCTACAAACCTGCGTACATTGCCTTTCCCATTTGTCCCGCCAGGCAGGAGCAGCAGCATTTATCCTTGCCCACAAAGGAAGTGAACAAGCAGTCCTTCCCTTTATTGACCACTCTCAGGAATGGAGTCCATGCACCCGAAAAACCTGGAACCTCCCTTGAGCACCACAAATGGCCTGCAGGCCAGGTGGACCTTTGGTCTGAGTGCCAGTGCCTCTATACTAATCTTTGGATGCTTCCACCACCACCTGCAAATTGAAGCCTTATCCAAGAGCAAGAGCTCTGTAGGGTTTTTTAGCAGAGCCAGTGAACCTCTGGGCTCGATGACCCACCAGTTAATAAACATTACTCAAACATCTATTTTGCTAAAATCCAAATACAATACTAGAAATCCCAGACAGAGAGGGCTTGCTCTGCTGTTGTTTCTGATGTCCAAGCTAGTTTTCTAATAGCATTTGATTTATTCACTACCTTCTCCTTTGAGTCTGTAGGCCAGTTTCATCTGTTGAGAGGTTCGACATGCCCTGATAGGCTAATATCAAATACATCTTATTTGTGCTCTGTCAACAAAGACCAGCAGCAAGGCAAGGAGCGAGACAGAGCCCTGAGCACGGGAAGGGAGGGTGAGCCATCGAGTGTGGGCCATCATGCCCTGTACCTGGCCGTGCCCAGGACAGGCAGTACTGCTTGGCAGGCAGTACTGCTTGGCAGCCAGTCACGCAGGCAGGGACTGTACAAGAGCAAGAGGGCAACGTGGCAGGGATTAGGAAATGTACTTTGCAGTTCGTGTGAGGAGGAACACTGGGAATATGAGGAGCTTTTTCTGTAGGAAATTGGGGCTGGGGGACGCAGGGTCTGGAGATAGTGATGGATATTGAGTGTAGACCAAGAAGAAAGCTGTATGCCTCCCAGCTGCTGACCACGCACAGAAAAATGGGAAAACTCGCCCTCTTACCTTATTAAAGAACTGATGAAGCTCACACAAACTGACCTGTTTACCTCATTTGAGAGGAGAGGAAACTCACCCAAATTAGGAGGTGGTAAACTACATTTAGCTGCGTTTAACCTCCATTTGCTAACCTCATTTAACCCCACTGCCTCGCTCTCAGTCTGGAGGTCAATATAATTCGTGAAGCCACGCATCTGCCTCTGACCCTCGGGGTCAGGGAGAGACAGAGCTTCATTTTGGGCTCTGTATCCGCTTAATGGAGAGTCTTCCCCGAATTTCCCCTCCCTATTTTTGTTGTGGTGCACTTTCTTCGTGGGTTTCCCTCTAAGAGCGGGAGATGGGGACACCGGCGGGGACTCCCCTGCTTTAGGTCCTCTGGGGACGCATCCCTCTCCCGTTGCGGGGGAACTGTGCCCAGAGACATCACTGCATAGTAGAGAGTATTAGAGGCTTGGAACCGCTCTGGGAGTGACAAAATCACGTCCTGGCAGAAAACAGGAGAGACGGAGATTGGGATCAACTGTGTGATGGCCTCTCCCTGTGTCTGCAGAGAGAGAGAGTATGGCTGCAGCGGTGTGTGTGCGCTGCCGAGAGGGGTCTCTCCCGGATATTCCCTTTTCCCGGCAGTGAGAAAACACGCGGCTAAGAGGGCACGGAGCGCTGACAGCTGGAATTGGGAACTGTCAGATGCTCGTGTCGGGATAGGAGAGAGCTCGTCAGCTGCGGCAGTCACAGCGGTGGCATTTCCTGCCGGTGCTTGGCGGCGGAGCAGCTGACACACACCGCCGCCCCTCACCGTGCCCCGCGGCGCCACGGCCGCGGTGGGTGAGCGCCGCGCCGGTTGCGGCAGCGGCGGTGACCTCGGCGGGGCT
>WEKY01025630.1:354522-395877 GCA_013390045.1 Picathartes gymnocephalus | reverse complement strand
GCGGGGCGGGCCCGGCTCTGCCAGCCCCGGCGCCGCGTGACCGCGGCAGGGAAAAGCCGCAGCCCGGGTGCGGTGGAATGGGGTGAGGCGGGAGGGTGGCTGCGGGCACGGTTTGTGCGCTCCCCGCTCCCCGCTCCCCGTTCCCTTCCCGCTTTGCTAGCCAGGGAGATCGGCGGTGTGCTGGGTGCTGGCCGGGGAGCCCCTGCTGCCGCAGCGTCCCGGGCGCCGGTTTGGTCGCCCGGCCAGCTCGCCGCCTACTTCGCGCCCCTGCGGTGTTAGCGCTTCCCCGATCTCTGTGTTAATGAAATACCAGCACGTTGCGGTGCCCCCCGCCCCATCCCTTAAGTGAATCCCTCCAGGTAGAGCCCGAAGGATCCGTGTCACTCAACCGAGGGTGCCTCCGCAGCAGCAGTAGCGCGGCTCCGCGTAGCCCAACGGACTCATTTCACCACCCTCCGACAGGTTCCCTAAGAAAATCCCCGGCAATTCACAGAACCGGGGCTGCCTTCTCCACCGAGCACTCCTGTACCCCCTTTCTGTGGAGTGCCAGCATCCGTGTGCACGTGTACATGCTCCGTGTCTGTGCTCTTTGTTCTGAGATGTCACCCTGTGCTGTGTGTGAGAGTCAACTTTTGACTGCTGACCAAACAAGAACAGGGTTCACGGGGAAGTGTAACTTCTAAAATAAGGAAAAATACGAGGAATCGCATCTGTGACGCTGGCAAGACTGCCAAGTTCTCTAGGGTGCCAGAGCAGCCCAGCTATCTGGGGCTCCTCCAGCTCTCAGGAGAAGAGGGGAGGAAACTCCCCCATAGGCACACACTTTCTCTGCTCCTCTGTGACATTGGCCCTACCCTTGAGGGAAAAGAGCATCTCTTTTATGAGCAGCGTTTAAAGATAATGGGGCGCGGTGGCATCGTGGAGAAACGTGGAGTTCCCTGCAGAGGCTGTGCTTGCGTGTCCCGGTCTGCCTCTTGCAGATAAGGATGGCGCCTGCTGAGAAGCCCGGTGCCTCCCTTGGACCAGGTGAACTGTGAGCTTTGACCTGGCACCTGGCAGAGGCGCGTGCGGCGCCGGGGGATGGCACAGACCTTTGTCAAACAGGTGGTGTCTTAGCCCAGCACGGATGTCTGATGATGCCCTGTTTGTCATGCCATGGCAGAACCCAATCCTCCTTTCTCTGAAAACCTGATCCGGAATGCGTGCTATGATGTGTGGAGGATTCCTTGAAAAAAATCTATGCAGGAACAACCCCTGTGGCAGGGTGCAGGGACACGGGTGTCCAGAAACGTGAGCAGCAGTCTGTGTGTCCTGCACGTGTCACATGGCCCCTTAGTCTGACTTCTGCTCCCAGGCAACTCTGCCAGGAGCTCCTGGGCTGTGTGCTCTTTAGGGAACCCTCCTGCCAAGATTTCCTTGGTAGAAAAAAATGAAATGTTAAAGAGGAAATGGGCCAGTTTTGTTGCCACAGAGGTGCTAAGAGGACTGTTATGTCTAATAAAAGTATTGAAAATTCGTAAGTCAGAATTGTTCCCTGCAAGCAGTGGTGTTTCTAGGCTTGTGTAATACCATTGCTTTTATCTGTGAGGAGGTGATGGCTGATGTAAGATGCTACAGCCCCTGCCTGCCATGCCAGTTCAGTTGATCAAGGACTCTACAGACACCAGTGCTTTTTTCCTCCAAAGGAAAGCAGTGCACAGCCCTTTTAAAGTTTTGAATTTTCACTGGCATGTGGAGTTCCTTGCTGCAATGTCCTGAGTCATCGGTGAAGAGAGTCTGCTGAGCAATAGAGGCATGAAATGTAGAACATACTAAATATAATTTACTTAAACAGTTTCCTGGCTATGGCTTTTGAAATTCTTGTGTGAAATATCAAATGTTTTTATACTGACTTTTGAAATGCTGAGTCTTGGAGACAAACTCATATGAAGTGCAAACAATTTCTCTTGCTTACAAGCAAGAAGAAGGAGTCTGGGAAAAGCCAGAACTGCTCCCAGGTCTGCCTGAGGACAAAAAGCTGTTTCATCTGAGGGATTCTCAAGTGTGTCAGATTACAAGATGCGGCAGGACAGTCTGTTTGCAAATAGCAGCCTGGCAGTTGGAGTTTAGCTGCTGCTAGAAACGCTACAAAGGCTTGCAGTCGGACAAATGGCGTTCACTAGTCTAACCAGACTGCAGTGTTATTTCCTTCCCTTGCCCCCTTCCCTTCTGCATCGTGAGCACCTCCCAGCCCTTCCTTTCTGTGCCTCTGGCACGTAGCCTGCATGAAGTCTTTCTCTCTGCCCTATTTCTGTCCCTAACCTAGCTTGTTTGCATTCTGGCTCCACAGCACTGTAAGATCCTGTCTTTGCTCTGGCTCCAGATGAGCTCTGCTCAGAGGGTGGCCAGGGAAGCCCTCTCTGGGTCACTCCATGCCCTGTCCCTGCTGCCCCATCCTTCCAGCACCATGGCTTGTTGCTCCATCTTTTGGTTATGTCATTTCATCTCGGCCTGGACTGAGAGGAGGCTGATGAGATGGGAGAAGGGGCAGACTGGGAGGTCAGCCGTAGAAAACGAATGGAGACAAACAAGCTTGAGGGAGAGAGGGAGGGAAAGGAGTGCTCCCAGGAGCTCGTAATGGCTGATCTGGTGGTGCTGGGTCACGGCGTGGCTCACATGGCAGCGGTGCATGTCTGCTGGTTATGTCACTATGTGCCGCCTTTTTTTTCTTGCCTTAGGGGGTGTGATAGCTTACATCAGCTCTTCGAGCTCGGCATCTAGCCCAGCCTCATGTCACAGCGAGAGCTCAGACAGCGGTTTCCAGTCGTCCTCGTCGCCTGTACCATCTCCTCCAAACAGCTCCTCCTCGGAGAGCGGATGCAATGGCCGGAGCAGTGAAGGCTCTGACGGGGCACCGAAGAGCGATCGGCTGGAGGAGACTATTAAAACAAACCAGTCGAGTGTTGCTGGTTTGACAAAAGGCCATAATGGAGTCACAAGTATGTTTGGTGCCAGTTCCTGAAAACACCATTTTCCCCTTATGTATTACAACCCCGTGTATTGCAACCGGTCTCCCTTTGGCTTGTGGTGCAGGCGCATAGCAAAGCCTCCATTTTTATCTTTTGGCAATATATGTGTGGTAATACATACGGTATTGCCATACAAATCCTGCTACGATGGGGGTCCCATTGCAAACAGTCCATAAATACAGTCCAGCTTTACTTCAAATTTTCATTAGTGAAAACTGACCTTAGTAAAATCAAACACTTGGTTAAAAAGAAGTGATGAAGTAAAGGTAATATAATCAGGAATTGCCTTCAAGTGTATTTATGGAGCTGTCTTGGAAATCTAGTTTCTCTGTTCTTTCATGCTCTGTCCCCTGCCCCTTCACCTTCCCTCCCCCCCCAGTTGTGAGGAACAAAGTAAATAAATTACCCAATATAATACCCTTATAGCTGTGGGTGGAACAATTATCTTTTTGATTCCAAGTCATAATTCTGTGGATGTGAAAAACAAAATACAAACTGGAACTAAAGGATGGCCTTTTAAAATACATATAATAATCTATCTCCATCTATTTAATTCACACTTGTTTTGGTAATCAGAAAAGATCAGTGGTAGAGGAGTATATTTGAACAGTTTTGGAAGGGCAGGATTCAAAATAAGTACTAGAATGAGTGATTCAGCAAACAGCTGAAATTTAGTCTTTTGGAGTCTGCAATTCTGCATTGGCAGAAGTGTTTTATCATTTTGGATTCTTATGGAACTAGAGTAAGTGTCTAATAGTTCCACCTCAGACAGGGTTTTTTTTTTCTTGTTTTTATAGTATTCATACCTTAAGTTCTTAGTAAGAACCTCTACTTTAAAATTCTCTAGTAACTAGGTTTTTGGTATCAGGGCAGAGGTTCCTGAAATGAAACCTGTTGTAAATTGTTTACATAGATAGATAACTTTTTTAGTTCAGTACTAACTGTGTTTAAAAAAAAAGAAAAGAAAAAAAAGATAAAAGTTGTGATTTGGTTCTTTTTCTTTTTGAAAACCTTGAAAAATATTTTAGTTCCTCTTTACAAATGAAACCTAAATGTCAAATAAGTTACTTTTCTGGTGGAATATGTTTCTATGGGTGTATTTCCAGCTGTCTCTGTTGGATTAAGGTAACTTTGTGGTTACTGAACTCACTGGTAAAATTCCCATTGGCTTCAGTGAAAGCAATGTTAGACCAGCACTTAAGACTTGGAAAAAATTTTTATTGACAAGCTGAAATAAAGTAGGTGGGGGAGAAATTTTAAAAACCCGAACCATGAGCATTTTTACAGGATTGAGAAGGTATTTTCAAGTTCAAGTGTCCAAGCCATTCTGGATATGCACTCAGATAAGTGGTCTCTGCATATGTAGATGTGGCTGAGTTACCAGTCTTGAATTGTTACCAAATAGTTACAGTGTATGGCTGGTGTTGAATATATTATCAAGTGTCCTTTAGTATTTTTGGTTTTTAAGAAAAAGTGTTTATTCTCTGTTGGGGAAACTGTAGCCTTTCATAGGCTTTCTTGTCCTGATGGAAAAAACAGGTTGAGCCTGAACTTTGGTGGCCTAGTTAACTGAATGGTCCTTTTAAAAGTGCTTAAATGTAAGCAGACTTTCTTTTTCTACTGCTGAGTGCCGTGCTACTCTGTTTGAAAGCCCAGTGAATATGCGCTTTCTCCCTGTTCGTTTGAGTGCTTCGTGTTTGTCCTCTTTTTCCCCCACCCTTGCACTGGTACCTTCTGAACTGTTCAGGGGGCTTGTACATTCATGTTGTCTGTTCCTCTGCTGTATTTTTTCATGTGTTGAACTGACCTGACATATTTCAATTGAAGTCCAGATTTTAAAAGCTGGAAACATGCTCCTGCAGTTGTCACTGGTTTCTATATCCTTGACTTTTTTGTTTGATTCTAGAATTTAATGGCATGGTTCTTCTTTGCAAAGTCTGTGGAGATGTCGCTTCAGGATTTCATTATGGTGTTCATGCCTGTGAGGGCTGCAAGGTGAGCTATATTTCTGCTCACCTTTCTGCTGGTGAAATGCTCAAGTTCTCCCTTAGGGGAAATGGGGTGATACTGCCAAAAAAAAAAAAAAAAAAATCAGTATAGTTCTCTGTTAAGTATGAGAAATTTCAGAAGCTGTAGGGAACAGGCAAACCGTTTAGGAATATACAGCATTTTCCAAACTCTGCAGTACTTTCTGTTCCCACCCCTTGTCCAATCCTGCCTGACTTGGAGCACACAGCAGAGAGCAAGAACTGGAAGCAGAGGTGGTAAGGACCGTGGCACCCAAGACATGTGCATGTTAATTGCATTAAGAGATTGTGGGTGTGAGTTGTCACCTGGGCTGGGACACAGAACAAAACAGCTTTGGAAAAGCAATTCTTTGCCACAGGGAAAGCTGGAACAATCTACGTATTTTCTTAATCTGTAACGTTGCAAATGTTATGTTCTGTGAAGGAGCTTATCAGCATAAAGGGTTATGTGAAAAAACCACCTTTGAAGGTCATGTGGTGCAGCAAGATGGTTTTGTTGCCAAACTGCAGAGATAGAAGTAAAAAGATGTTATTTTGACTCCCATCTTTGCACTTGATGTCATAGGTGTTTGAGAGCATATCTTAGGAACTGTTAGTACAGTGGTAGAGGTAATATTGGAGATACTTAGCTCTTAGGTGCTGACGATGCAGTGAACAACTTAGCATCTTCTGTAATTAGAAATCATAACTAGTTCACATTACATACAGATCATACACAAAGGGAAAGTAAATCATGAGGGAGACCAAGTTCTTTAAAATCTCTTGGGGCTGACGGCTCTGAAGCAGCTGATGTGATGCAGTGAGGTTTTTTGTGCTTGCAGAGAGGTGAATCTAGGCAGAAGGATTTGACATGTGCTGTAATGATAGTTGTGGGGTTTTTTTGCTTGTTTACAGGGTTTTTTCAGAAGAAGCATTCAGCAAAACATCCAGTATAAGAAGTGCTTGAAGAATAACAACTGCTCTATAATGAGAATGAATAGGAACAGATGCCAGCAGTGTCGTTTCAAAAAATGCCTGTCTGTTGGGATGTCAAGAGATGGTACGTTCCTGTACTGAGCAGGATCCTCAGAGAGGGAATCTGCTGCCCACCTCAAAACCAGTTGCTGAGGGTCTTAATGGCAGATAATGCAGCCAAGCCCTATTGTCAAGGAGAGGTTCCCGGTCTGCGAACATTTAGTTCTGCTTACCTTCTTGCTCAATGAGTGTCCTGGGCTGGTAAGGTAACCCTGCAGGCAGCCAGAGAGCTGTCCTCCTGCCTATGGAGCTGATGCAGTGGGATTTGCTGGAGTGGCCTGCTAGGGGGATAATTGTAACAAGTGTCTTGATTTTGCTTTAATGAGTTATGACTTACAGCTGTATCCTACCTGAATCTGAACAAGACTCATGTTTTTCCTTTTTTTTTTTCTTTGTTTTTTCTGTTTTCTTTTGTTACTGTTGCTTTTTCAATGAAAGGGAATTTTGCCCAACCTGATAGCTTTAGAGTAGTCACCACAGAGCTTAGCTTTGGGTGCATAGGACGAGCATGTATTTGCTCCTTTTTCTTTCTTTCTTTCTTTTCTTAGAGGGAGAGGAAAGGCAAGGAGGAAATGGTGATGTTGGTCTGTGTCTCTGACCACCTTGCTGGCTGTCCACTCCTTGTGACATTTTAATAAGTAATGCTGAAAGTGTAGTTCATTTGTCTGCTACAACTTACTGTCACAAACCAGAACTCTTCCTTCTGTTTCACTTTTTAATTTTCTCTGGGTGTTTATTTCACAAGAACTAGGAATCTCGGGCTGTTAATAATTTAGTGGGTGGAGTGTTAGAACTTATTTTAAATAATTGTTCTGAGTTCTTGTCGTGCATGGGAGTTATTTCATCCCCTAGGCGCTTGTTTGCACACAAGGTTGCACCTGCCTTAATGAAAGAGACTTAGTTCCATTAATGATGGACTACTGCACGAGCATAATTACATCAGTCGAAACTGGTTATAAGCCCTTGTGCAGTTGTGGTTGGACAGGGTGGTAGAGGCAGTTGTAGATTCCCTAGGACAGGGTCAAAAGTGCTGCAGCCACAGTGATGCCCATCCCCTTGCCAGCAGAAAATGTCCTTGTCAAGGCAAAGTTATCAAGAAAATTTGCAAAGGTAAGCTTCGTTCAGCATTGATTTTCTTGTTTTGGTAAGTTATGCAATTGGTCTGTGAGGACCTGTTTTGTGGGACTTTTATGCAAAGATGATATGAACTGTTTTTACATTCAGCTAATTGCCAGCTCATGAAGTTATGCTGATTTAATAGATCCAATCTTAAACCCTGACACTTTGTCAGTTAACACAACTGTGTGTCTACTCCATAGCCAGGTTTGAGGCAAAAGGGGAAAAAGCATTACAGACTGTGTGCTTTTGAGCCACCTTATCCCTGTGTGCAGACAGCAGCATACATTCATACTCATGCCAGTCCTATGCCCGAGAAGCTCTGACTTCACCGGTAATACCCCTGCTGTAGTATTGGTGAGAGCAGTTAAACTCTTGCCTTAGAACGCAGGTTTTTTGTTGGGGTGTGTATTTTATCTGTGCATGCTAACACTTTCCGGACTGACTTTCTTTTTTTACTTTCTTTTTTTTTTTTTTTTTTCTTTCCCCTTTCCACCACTGTCCTTTTCTCCACCTTGGTAGCTGTTCGATTTGGCCGTATTCCCAAACGTGAAAAGCAGAGGATGCTGATTGAAATGCAGAGTGCCATGAAAACCATGATGAACAGTCAGTTCAGCAGTCACTTGCCCAACGAAGCATTAACAGAACATCAAGACCAAGCACCTCAAGAAGATCTTTCCTCCAAGCCCAAACAAGAGCGAGAAACCATCAAAAGCCCTTCTCCCCCTCCTAGTGCTGACATGGCTAAGGAGGAAGTGATCGGCATGGTCACTCGGGCCCACAAGGACACTTTCATGTACAACCAAGAACAGTCCCAAAACCCAGCAGAGATGATGCAGCCCCAGAGTGGCGAGAGAGTGTCAAAGAACACTGAGCAGTACATCTTGAGCAGCGAGCACTGTGTTGGTGGCCTCGGTGGCCCCCAGTACCCTGAAAGGGAGCAGCACCTTGGCGGACAGTACAAGGGGAGAGGCACAGTGCATTATCCAAGTGGGCACGCCGTGTGCTTCACAAACAGCCACTGCATGAACTTCACCAGTGGTTACACTCAGCGAATGTGTGAGAGGATCCCAGAAGATGGCTTTTCTCCAAACAAGAAGACAGCTTACTCTTGCAGCACTGGAGGACGAATGCATCTGGTATATTGATATCAATTGTTTGATTTGACTTAAGTTATTGGTGGGTGTGATCCAGCTGTGCCTCAGTAGTCAGGGAAGCTGCATGCAGTTGGCACAACTGCTGAAACTTTAAAGGGTGACACAAGTTTGATAGTACAAATTGTGATGAAGGACAAAAATAGCTCAAGGTGTGAAGGATTTGAAATCATACAAATGACGGAGTTTCTTGGCTTGGCTTTTAGCTAACTGAAGGTAAAATAACATCAGAGTATTGGTTGAAAAAACAGTCGTGGGTGACTTGACTTTAAAATGAAAAGAGGTTTTTACAAATTCCCCTTTTCACTCAGTCCTTTGAAGACTTTACTTTCAAATAATCTATACAGTCAGATGTACTGTATTTTCTTTAAGGGCATTCAGAGCAAATTTCTGGGGTCAAACCCCAGGGTTAGGATTTTAAGCCAGTCTACAAGCCTTGCTGTGGGTTCTAAAATTGCTGTTGCAGGGTACACTGCTTTTTTGGTAATGGGGTTGGTTTGGTTTGGTTTGTTTTAATAAGGCCCACAGGCTACACATCCTTTTCACTGTAGAACATCTTTAGATCTGAACAGAGGTAGGAGGAAGATGCACAACTAAACCATTTGAGAGGAGTTCTGGGTCTTTTCTGTAGTACTTCAGCAATTGAAGCTCTGGGCACACTTCTGGGTACCTTAGATGACTTTGCCTAGAGCATTTTCTCACTGAATTCCTAACAAGGATGCTGCCTGGTTTTCTGCAAATGGTTGTTGGTTTGGTTTGGTTGTTTTGTGGTTTTTTTTTTTTTTTGCCTTTGCTTAACAGGTCCCTCTCATTTGCCTTGCACCTGCTGTTTCTCTGCCATTCAGGCAACCCGTTCTGTAAGCCCCTTAAAATAGATTGTCCTTCTCTTTATCACTGGAGCCGCCTAGGATGAGAGAACATAACATCCTCATTCTCATCCTGCTCCTGGTGTGAAGCGTGAGCCCCTGACCTTTCTGAAGTACTCGAGCTGCTCGTCTTTTTCTTCCTCCTAGGTTCTTGAAGACCCCCAAAGATCTCCACAGTGAAGGTGTTTATTTTGATGCTGGATTTCCATGGGGGCCTTTTGTTGGGTTTTTTTAACCCTTCTTTGTCTACTGCATATATAGACCATGCCATCCCTAGCTGGGTCGGACCTTAACTGCAGACTCCAGGCACTACAACATGGCAAATAATAATTCCCAGCCTTTCTTCCTTGCAGGGAAAGTATATGGTGTCACTGCAGCGGCATTCTTGGCACTCCTGAGAAGCAGAGGTTAAACCTGTCAGTATGGGCGGGCAGGGAGTGGTGCTGCCTTACAGAGGCTCAACCAGTCAGTTTGACCTGTGCATGGCAGCTGCAGGCAGGAGTTAGTCAGTGATGAGGAGACAAAACCAAATCCAGCAGAACACTGCAGCTCCCCCTCCCCACCCCACTTCCCTGCTATGGATGAAGGTTTTGCCCAAGAACTCAGTGAGTTCAGGATCTGACCAAAATGAGTCAGCAGCAATAAGGGTGAGTAATTAGTCCCTGAACCAGTAAGGAGACAGATGTTCAGGGGTTTGGTGGTTTTTACTCAATACCCCTGTAACCAGAAAAGCAGAAACAGGTCACTCCTGAAGAGGTTCCTCTGAAGACAACTGGTGACTGTACAAGCTGACAGCTGCTTCCATAGGAAGCCTGTCAGAGTTTAGGGAGTGCCTGGATGGCACTTTTAGGCATATGGTGTAGTTTTAGGTGGTTCTGCAAGGAGCAGGGAGTTGCACTCAATCCTTATGGGTCACTTCTAATTTGAGATACTCTGACTCTTGGGAAGAGGACTATCAAGTGACTACAGACAAAATGCACAGGGTGTGGAAGTGGTAGTTTCCTCTTGGGACTGAGTGCCTGTGGGTAAGGGTATACTGTCATAGAATGGGAAGTAAAGGTGATTTTTATGTCCAGTGCAGAGCAGGGCACTGAAGCAGAGCTTCCTTATTTTCAGAGAGTGCTGTATTTATAACAATACCTATGTGAACCATTGCAATATTACAGGCAGAGCAGTGGTTGGCTTCTGTTGTCCTTCTGGTTGTATGCCTAGACCTTTCCTTTTGCCAAAATATTATAGTCTTGTAATCTTAGGACCTCCCACGCAAAGAATTGCTAGGCAATTACCATATTCAAGATGCCCTGCAAAAACAGCAGAGCTCAGAGGAATTGCTAATCTATTTCACTGTTTCTCTTTGTTTTGCTGACATTATGTAGAATTACATACACCATTTAGTATTCTTGTGAGAAATACTTAAAAGGATTTTTTTCCTTGATGATGACAGGTGAAGTGAATATTAAAAGATTTAAACTTCATTAAAAGATGTAAATTTTAGGAGCTAGAGCTGAAAAGATCTCAGAGCTTCTGGTTGGCTCTTGCAGAGGGAATTTATTGGCAGTCAGCCCTGATTGATACGTCTGATCTCAATGTAATGGATTCAGACTTTCCTACAGAAAGTTGCTGCATGTTTGTATAAAAGAAAGAGCATTTTGTCAGCTTGTGACTGAGAAATACTGAAATACCAGTTCCTTGGTGTTCCTCCTTCAGTGATACAAGTAAAAGCAAACTTGCAGAAGAGGGTTATCCTATAATGCGGGTGTAAACCTGTGACTCAGGAAACCAAGGATTGCTTTCTTGCTCTGGTGTTGACATCTTTGTCACCTTGACTGAAGCACTTCAGTTGCCTGCAAAACAAGAAAGATAGGAGAATGAATGTCATAGTGACTGTGAGGTTGCAATTGATGGATTATGAAATCACAATTTACCGTGAAATTACAGGGATAATACCACTAAGAGAAATCCAGATGACAGACCAGGTCAGTTGAGATCAGGGAAGAGTAGCATAACCTTGGTTCTGTCAAATCTTTTGCAGTACATATTTTGTAGGTTCCAAAGTTAACAAATTTATAAACTGATTGCTAATAATCCCATGGATTTTTTTCTTGTTTATTTTAAAGCAAGGGGAAGAAATCCAGTTTCTTTGGGAACTGATAGAGGGATACTGATCTTTTTTTTCCTCTGTGTCATTATTGCAAAGTTTTGTTGAATAATAAACATGTTTCTTTTAAGTATTTGTTAGTATTTGGAATGAGATCTTTAAAAGTTGTTTTCTGTTTGTGTTTTGCAAATATCAGGTCTGCCCAATGAGTAAGACTCCCCATGTGGACCCAAACAAGTCTGGCCATGAAATCTGGGAAGAGTTTTCCCTGAGTTTTACTCCTGCAGTGAAGGAAGTGGTGGAGTTCGCCAAGCGCATCCCAGGTTTCCGAGATCTCTCCCAGCATGACCAGGTCAATCTTCTGAAGGCTGGGACCTTTGAGGTGAGACCACTGTGTGTATATTGGGAACCTGACAAGCTGTGCATCAGTCTGACCCTGTAAGAACAGAACCAAATAGAACTGGGTTACATCAGGAGGAACCAGCTTGTTCATGGATGCTTTGAGCCTTCTCTGAGGTGATGGTGTTCAAGGGATTTGTTTGGTCAGACCTTGGTGAGCTGGCCCTCTTCCAAAGAGCTCAAAACTGCTCAGCCCTTCTACCCTTCCCTCTTCCGTGGGCGTTAATAAATGGATAATTAGGGGTTTCTAGCTACCTTTGCTTACTCTGGGGAATTGTACTGCATCTGGAAGGGTGGATAGGTTAGAAAGCTGTCTGCTGACTTACAAGTTTTGTCGAGGAATGTGTTTACCACTCTGCATGTCCTTCCTTGTGCCACTCTGCTTCCTGCAGAAGCCAGAGTATCCATCCTGACCAGTCACCACTAGCCTTTGGTGGCAACTTGGGGGTGTCTGAAGATTCCATGTCCAATGCAGTACAGTGGTAACTACCTGTAGTGCTGCAACTCTGTAGATACTGTGTGCCAGCTGCAGCCTGACTTACTCTGGACTAATCCCACTAGGTCCTCGTGGTTAATTGCATCCACTTGTGGTCATGATGTATATGTGAATTAGTGGTATTAATTTGGAAATGATACCGCGGAGCTTGGTGCTGTTTTATAATTAGTGACCTTCACTAGATGACCTTTACTTCATGTTGTAGTTCCTTCCAGACCCTTGTGTCTATTAAAGACCATACACATTTTATAAATATTTAAATGTGCAATTTGAATAGAGAGGACCAGAGGAGCTGAAGTCCCAAGTATTTGATGTTGCTGGGCTTTTCTAGCGAGCTCAGCATTGGTGATGCCTTTGCTCTTGTTTACATGATTTATTCTTTCAAAGAGAGATGCTGGATTTTGTATTTACCTGAAACGAAGACATTTCTTGTGTGATGCGTTGGGTTTTCTGTCTGCATTTATACAGACCAGTTCTAAAATGAGTAATTGTTGGGTTGGAAGGTACAAGTTTTAGTGGAGGACTTGGTGCTAGGAGTCTGTTAGTTTCCTTGTTTTCTTCATTTTGCTGTCATGTATTTTTTTCTGTTGTACTTACTCTTGACCTTTTAATATTCATCTATAACTCCTGTAGCAAAGGGGCTGTATTTTTACTTTTTCACTACCTTCACTTTACCCAAAAGTGTTGGTTTCTTCCTCTGCAAAAGAGGAGGAGGGTGCAAAATTTGACTTTAGCTGTCCCTATAATGTAAAGCCAAACCTTCATGTTTCGCAAGTAAAACGTTTTGTCTTGGCCTTGCTTCAGCTGAAGCTTTTCTGAGGCCTCACTCATATGCCTTTTTGCCAGTTACAAGCACTGCTGATAAGGAGGTTTCTATATCCAGGGGAATTAATAATAATAATGTATGGCTGCATGCTTGTCACTATTCACTTATTTATAAGGAATATTAATGATTCCTGTTAGTGAGCTACAATTTGTGGTTAAAGGCCTATGTGGCATGTTAGCAACAGGAAAAAAAAAAAAAGCAATGCTGCAGAACAGTGGGGAAAAAATCCACAACAGGATTAATGAAACCATTGTAGTAGAGGCAAAAGCATCTTGAAAGGCTGGTGCATCCAAGGTCACTTGTGTCTTCTGGGTAACTGAACCAGGATATTCCAGTGTCTGCATGTTAATAGAAGAACCCGAGTGAAAGTGCTGCCTCCAAGTCTGGTGTGGCTGGCTTGGCACTGTGCTTCTTACCAGCTGGTATTCGAGGAGTGCCTGTTCCTCTGAGGGTAAGAGGACACATGGAGACAGTGTTGGTGCAGAAGCTGCACAGCTCTATTTATTCACACACATGTAAGCTAAAAAGATCTCTTAGAACTGGGAGTACTGGGGAGCTCAGTGTGTTGTGGTGGCATTTGCGTGGCTTCCATGAGAGCCAGCTCAGAAACAGCAGTGAGCCTAAAATAAGGAACTCAACTGGTTTTGGGTGGGCCCTCCTCTACCTCCCATCCAAATGTAGTTGATGGTAGAGCTAACAAGGCCCTTGGATCCATTTGAGTAGTGACTCAGTTTGACTACAGGTGGTGGAGAAGTGATTAAGCAACCTCCAAGAGTGGAGGTTTTTATGTGCCTGTGTTGCTGTGGTCAGGTGATAGGATTGATCAGGTATATCCTCAGCATGCACAAGTACAAGTCTGGTTTGAAGTGAAATGGGATGAACCAATCCTGTGCTATGCCATAGTACAAACTGTTCTTCCTTGTTTAGAATGGTGGCATTGAAATAGGTGAGGTTTTTGCCTTAGTATAAGTCAGCACAACTTTATGGGCTTCAGTTTCGAATGCCAGCATTAATCCTGGTTGCTCATTATTTAAAGATGTTTCTAAAGCCCAGTTCTAATGGGAGAATACCGTTTTGAGCTGAAAGGTTGCTGGATACCTGGTGGGTCTGTGCTAATGCACAAGGTCAGCTTTGTCTGCCTGCCCTTTGCCTGTTTTTGTTGTATTCTGATGGCTTCTGCATCTGCATTTCTGCACTCTGTAGCTAATGTTATCAAAGGACAGATAGCTTAGCTGACGAAGGTGAATAGTACATAGTGCTCATGTGTCCATTTAGGTTGCTGCATGTTGTTTAGCTTGTAAAATTTAGAAGCAGATCATGTAATGTGCATGAACAGTGTTTCAATTCTCATTTTCATTTGTTTTGAACATTCCTTTTTTAAAGCTTGTCAAAAGCACTAGTCTTTGAAAACCTGGTTCTCCTCTCACCTGTAGTAAACATTTAAATTAATGCAGTTAATAGGGTAAATGAGAGGAGACAACTGTCACACCAAGAGATTACAGCAAGTTTGAAGTTTTAACCAATGCCAGTTAGTTCATTTTCTTCAAATAAGAAGGCTGTTCTGTGCAACTTAAACCTTGAAAATGTAAATAAGGTTGTTGAACATGAGCAAATGAAACTTTACAAGCCATTCCAGAGGGAAACATTTCACAGTACAACTGAGAAACCACAAGAGAAATTTCAGCCCAAAGGGGTAAGTTTAGCATACCTCAACTGCTCCAGCCCAGGTGCTTGTACCAAAGGGATATTCCCAACTGCTACAGACCAGGTGCCATCTCAGACTGTGCTTCCCTAGCCTTTTAAAAGCTCTACATGTGGCTCCTTTCTAGCAGAGCTCATGAACATTCCTGTGGGTACAGTGATGTGGCATGGTACTTTTCCAAAGAATGGCTGGGGGGCCCGATAATCAGGTGGTGTAAATCAGCATTGTTTCCATAGAGCTGCTCCAATTTATGCCAAGCGAGAATCTGGTTCAGTACCTTCATTTTGCTGCTCATAAGTGTGGCCAAGAAAACATTTCTTTTAATGCTCTGTATGCCTTTGGCTGTTGTGTGGCTTAAGCAAGTTGTCCTACTGGCATATTTATGAATGATATGGTCTGTGTGGCTGAGGTTGTCTGAGGCTTAAATTTTCATTTTCCTGCCTTTCATATGCTGTAGCCCCTCCCCTGCACCTACTCCCTAATTTTGTCACTTGTTTGTTTCTCTCAGATTACTAGGCCAGAGCTTGCACTGTGTTTTGCAGCTCAATAGCATGCTGACAGTTTCTGTGTAGAACGCTTCTAGAACGGTTAATGAGGCACTTTGAATGATGTTGAAAAGTTTCATTTTTTCTTTGGCTTTTCTAGAAATGCACCTACATTTATCTGGTTTTGTTGTTCTTTCTTTTCCCTTTTTCTTTCACCAGGTTCTAATGGTACGATTTGCATCTTTGTTTGATGCAAAGGAACGTACTGTCACCTTCCTGAGTGGCAAGAAGTACAGTGTGGATGACTTGCATTCAATGGGAGCTGGTGATCTGCTCAACTCAATGTTTGAATTTAGTGAGAAACTAAATGCCCTGCAACTTAGCGATGAGGAAATGAGTTTGTTTACAGCGGTTGTCCTGGTATCTGCTGGTAAGGAGAGAAAGTTAACTTGCACCTTTGCCAAAAATTGGATGTGGCTCTCTGTTAAAAGTTTTCTGTAAAATGTATACCCCGTTATTTCATGTCTAAGTGCAGTTGAGTAGGTTTTAAGCTACTAGCAGTTAAAAAGTGATGTACTTTTTAACATACCTAGTCTTTCTAATATTGCCTTTAAAAAAAAAAAAAGGTGACAATGGGCTTATGTTTTCCTGTTGCTTTCTGTGTAATGCAAAAACACATAGCTGCCCCATGGCCATTTAGATGCTATTTGTCTGACTCCTCTCAGTTTCATGGGACAGCATCACTGAAATTATTCCTGACTTGTACAGCATAAGTCTTTGGATAAGGTGGTATTTTTGCTTCCAAGTATTGTCATTTAAGTCTATTGCGTATTTTACTTAAGTCTAAATCCAACAGTTTGATCTCTGCCTATGTCAGCAAGAAAGCCCTATCATCTGCATCGTGACTTCTTACCACTAAAGGCCTGCCAATCCACTGACATCTTCACTGGCCTCCTATCTTGTTTCAGTCCCTGGATAGACAGAACACCCTGGCCCAGATTCAAAGAAGGATTAAGCACCTACTTCTGTAGTATTATCTCAAGCCTCAAATTAGGCACGTTAGCTCTGCATATAATGCCTGGAATGCAAGATGCAGAATCCCTGCTGGGTAAGAAGCTCTCTAGAGGTGGGTAGCAGGAATGCTCGCAGTGCCCACTCAGACAATGAACCAGCAGCTGAACTCCTTGAACAGGTGCACTCCTTTCACATGAGCAATTTAGACCAATGTCTTATCAGGGAGGAGCACCCAGGCATGGTGCTGTAGGCACGTGAGACTTCTGTAACAAGGTAGGACAGTTCAGTCTAATAGCATTGTGCATGGCTGAACTGAAATAGCACAGGACCGCGCAGCTGTCCCCTCTTCAGTTTGTAAGCCGTGATAATGAGCAGAGGGTGGCACAGAGTTAGCAGGCTTCAAGGGCCAGAACAAATGGCAGTGTGAAGGAAGCATGGCACTATAATCTGAAGGAAGTATGTTAATGAAAACATTCAGGTAGCAGAGAGAAACCTGAGGTTTCAGTTGCCTTTCCAAACTCTGGAAATTCTTGACAAGAACTGGAGGCAACCTTTAAAATGAGGACTGACAACCAGGTCTCTTCCCTTCTTGTCCCCTGTAACTAGGCTTACAGCCATTCTTCTTGCTTGCTCAGCTCCTGGATCCTAGAATATCTCATTCTCTCTGCCACCTGTTTTCAGTCTGAGTGGCTGTATCTCCTCTATTAAATGTGCTTCTAAGCACAGTGCCGTCTTCCCAGCCTTTAAAACACTGTGCTGATGGCCAGCTCCCAGCAGGGATTAGCTTAGGGATGGCATGTCACATATACAGCATGTAGTGTCAGCCATGCAACAGGACAGAAAGAGAAAGTGTTTGGTATTCAGGCTTTTTGCAGCGGCCGAGGATTTTCCAGATCATAGTTCGGACATTATTGCTGCCTATCTTGGCTACCTCATGATCTGATCTGCAGTCTGATTACAGCCTTCCTGGACATCTTCACAAAATTTTGTAGGGTTTTATAAAGTATAACTTTATTAGTCAATGTTGAGGCTGTATTCCAGACACAAGGCTAACCCTGATGATCACTGTGAGTTCAAAAACTTTCAGAGCAACTTTACTGTGTTATATGAGACTGGATTGAAATGCTGCAGTTGTTACTTTGCACAAGTGAGTAAATGTACAGGCTTCACGTGAAGCTCAGGCAGGTACTGAAGAGTTCCTGGGGAAGATGCTTACAGTGCAAGGGATTGCCAAAAGGAGAAGCTGCCCATAGAACCGAAGGATTGTGGGCATGTGTTGATAAAACAGGTCTTGAAAGACAGATCTTCGAGTAGTGTAACTGAAAGAGTCATTTCCAATAAGGGGAGGTGGAGCTTTGTTAGAGATGAAGAAAGAGTTGAAGAACAGGATCAGAGAGAATGACATGGCAAAGGAGAAAATGCCACAAATGTAAGAAGAACTGAAGGTGGAAGAAAAAGGCCATTATGACTTCATCTCAGAATGGAAGTTACACAGGAGAAGACTGAAAGGAAGCTAGTAGTCAAGATTTACATCAGTTCCAAAAGCAGAAGGGAGTGGGACTGTTGAATGCTGATTAAGTGATCCACAATATAAAGAACCATGCTGCACTAATTAAAGATCTTTTTAAAGACTTCTGGTTGATTAAAATTAAGGAAAAACTGAAACCCACCAATAGAAAAAAGAATTAAGTCTCTAAATACCACTAGTCGGGAGAGTACTTGTCAGCAACATCTCCACTTAACGCTGGATGAATAACCACTCTTAGGAGGAGTATTTAGAACGTGCTGAACAAGTAGGGGTGGTAGCAAGGACTGTGTGTAACTGTACATCCTCTCGTCAGCTCATATGGCAAAGAAAGAAAAAGCAGGATCATGCTTGGGTGGTGCTGAGGAATTACCTTGGTACAATTCCAGAATTAAAAGAATTCACCTCTGGCTTCAGTTAGCTGGATGTGTTGAAGATGGAGAAGAGGTAGCAAGGTGGATCATGGGTATTGAAGGAGGAAAAAGCAAGGTGGAAGCAAAGCTGAAAGAATGTGGTTTGTGCAGGTCTAGAAACCAGATAATCCCTTAACTAAGGGTCTTACATTGTGGTAGAAGAATATAAAGTACACACCCTCTATTATTCTCCCTTACTGGCATAATACTAACAAAATCTTCTGCTGGCCACTGGGAGCAATTGGAAGCAGACTGAGAGGGAGAAGAAAGACTTGGACTAATTGAAGAGAGGAGGCTACAGTAACTCACCCGAGGCAGCCAGGAAAGGCTGGGCTGCATTCTTCTACCTTCAGAGGCAAGACAGTACTATTCTCACTGCACAGAGCTCTTGTGAAACTCTACTGGGCATGTTTCGTGCAAATTATACCTGCTCAGAATAGAGCAAAGCTTTTGCAGAGCAGGGGGCAAGCAGTAGAGATCATTTAATAAATAAAGACAGAGAGATGTCTCCACACATGTAACTGCTTAAAGATGCATCCTTAATTGGATTAGGTAATAATTTTTCCTATAGCAGTAGGGAACTGCACTGAGTAGTCCAGGAGGACTTCCTAGACCGTTCACCTGAGCAATCTGATTGGATTGACACTGACAGCATAAGGAAGGGATTCCCACTCAGACTGTAGATCTGACTCAGTGTTACTCCAGAATGCTGTTGTCATTCCATGTCCCAGTTCTGCAAAGTGCTTAAGTACATGTACACATCAAAGCACATTTCTGTTTGTGCCAGTCACTCGGCTGTGTATGTGCCCTGCTGAATTTACACAGTGTTTTAGAAGAGAACCTACAGCTTGGAAAAAACCAGCTGCTGTGCATGGTTATGAGGTGAGATGTTTTACTTAAAAATTCATCCTTTTAAGCTGCTTACTTAGGTTCCACCTAATGATACCAGGTGTGTTCTTAAATACAGCTCTCTTGAAAGAAATGCTTCAGGCGTGGTGGGAGTGCAGTATGTGAGAACAAAATACTTGTCTTGATGCTGACATCCTTCTTTTCCTCAGTTGGGAATTTTTGGGTGCATCATGTTTCATTTTTTAAGTGCTTCAGAACACGCTCAGAAATAGTGCCCAGTCATATTAATGCTTGTATTCCCTTTGCCCTTAAGGATCCCATTGTGCAGATACAACTTTGATTTGTCTTGAGTGGTACTTCCTTCTGAAACATTCAGTTTAAGTTTAGGGTTCTATATCTAGCCTTAAGAAATGTTTGAAATTTTTACTTTCATGTGCCCTGTCTTTCTCCTTGGGTTGAAAGTTGTGGTTCAGCAACATATTTAAACATTTGCTTCAATCTGTCCTTCTCTGGAAACATCATTTAGGGATCACAGAAATAGTGATTCAATGCTGCCAGTTTAGCACGAACTTAGGACTTTGAAAAGTTAATGCTAAATAACTTTTGAAAGACTTTTTGTGTGTGATTTAAAACTTCTGGCATAAGTATCTGATTTTTCTTGTGCTTGTTAATTTAGTAAGGAATTCTTGCCGTTGTTTTATGTTGTGGACTACATCTGTTCAGTCAGGTTTTTTTTTCCTCCCCTACCCTCCTGTTTTTTAATTTGTCTCTCTCCCTCTCTCCCTCTCACCCTGCCCTTTTGTCTAGATCGCTCTGGAATAGAAAATGTCAATTCTGTGGAGGCACTTCAGGAAACACTAATCCGTGCATTAAGGACCTTAATTATGAAAAATCACCCAAACGAAGCCTCTATTTTCACAAAACTTCTTTTGAAATTACCTGACTTGCGTTCCTTAAACAACATGCACTCTGAAGAACTGCTGGCCTTTAAAGTTCACCCATAGGCCTTTAGGTCTCATTTGTACTTGGACTTGCCTCGTGTTAAACTGTTTTGTGCTAAAATATGTATTTATACAGTTGTACCACTTGTTGGAGAGAGTTCACAGACTGTGAACAGTTGATAGCTGTCCCATAACCATGCAATAAAGCTTTGGCAGGTGCTTTCAGCTGACGGCGGCACAGCCTTCAGAATCCTCCAAGGCATCCAGGCCCAGCTCTGCTGCACTCCTGCAGAAGAGGCTGCAATGAGCCCGAGTAAATATGGACTCTTCTTTCATTTAGGAAAAAGAACCACCACTGCCCTCTCACGTAAACCAAATGCAGAGTAGCTGTCTATGTGCTTATGGAGCATGGAATGGGATGGGAAGAATCCTGTGCTAATAGGAAAATGGAAGAGCTGATTTAATTGGTCTTTCACTTATCTAATAGATGTATGTCTGTGTCTCTTGATAACTCACTCATGGTTTCACTATTGTTATTCCATTAAACCCAATGGAATGGTTTCAGCCTGCACCAACTCTTCACTGAGCGTGTGTTCATGCCATGTGTATATAATATAAATAGTTAAGTAGTGAGTGTTTATGGCTATATAAAGTACAGAGTTGTGTGTATATATGTGTATGTATATAAATAGTTCTATACATAAAGTATACATATAATTTCTTCACAATATTTTAAACTGTGAAGGAATTTAAACTTAAAACAGAAGGTGATCTATGGAAAGAACCAAATAGATGCACTTTGCATATTGCTGAACTAATTATCTGAGCATTTTTTAGAAAACACCGAATTTGCATTAATATGCTGTGTTTGTTAATTTAAAAAAAAACTAACAACCAAGAGTGGCACTAAAGAGGCAGAGTCGGATTCAACTTCCAAAACGGTTTTGTAGAGAATCTCAAGCAGAGGTGGTGGGTTGTGGCACTAACGAGATGGATTGTCCATTGCCACTGAGGTTCTTATGTTCTGATAAAGGTTAAATAAGCACCAGATGCTCTTCAAAAACTTCAGCACAGCCAGAAAGAAACTATGAGATGAATAGCAACGTCTATCAGAAAAAGAAAAAATGGGAAAAATGTATCCATGGTTGCATTTGGGTATATGTGTGTTCTGTGACTGTTTATTTCTTGCAATGCATCATTTCGCTGCTTCATTGCTAAATGAGAATTGAGAACAGAATTGTGAGATTCCCCATGTCTTTTCACTGTTTGGGCTTTGTGGTTCCCATGCCTGTTCTTCTGGAGCTCTCCATTGGTGCGTGTGCATGTGAGCGTGTGTGATGTGCAGAGAAGGTGCATTAGATGGTCTGGATTTTTTTTTTTTTTTCCTTAAAAAAAAACAAATGGGACTTTTTTTTGTTGTTTATGCCAGTACCAAATTACAGAACAGATCCACAAGGCTTAAGATTCTACCGCTTTTCCATCTAGGAAAGCAGCTCTCTGTGGGGGTTTTTCCATTTGTAGCAGGACCTGGCACCAGAAAAGAGATATTAAAAGAAGTCAAAGCAGTTGTGTTAATTAGTTACGTTTATGTTTTGCTAATGTGGGAAGAAGATGCTCCATCACCCTTGTTTTTAGTTAACTTACCTTAGAGGTAGCCCTCTGGGTCTCTAGTGTTTGGTAACACTACTCTTCAGAGGGAGTCTGCTCCTGGTAGTCAGGGCCAGCACCCGGGAAGCCTCCAGCCGGCAGAGCTCCTGCCTGCACCCCGGTGGGTTGAGAGGAGCCCTCCTGCCTGTGGTGGAGCTGCAGCAGAGGCAGACCTTTGCCTGCTGCTCAGCGTCAGGATCTGGGATGGGAAGAGGGGAGGCTTGCACCCTGCCATGCTCCCCTTGCCTTTGGGCCGGGGATTGCGCCTCAGACAGGAGGCTGGGGCTGAGAGTGGGCAGGGCAGGTGCTTGATAAGAGGTGGGGGAAATTCATCTGTAGCCTTGGCTAAGGGGCAGAAGAGCCCAGCCTTTCCCCTCCTCTGCAGCTGCTGCAGGCAGGGCTGTCCTCCTTCAGGCTGCTTTAACTACTGGGTGATGGCTCCTTCGTACATACAGTTTTGCTACCCAAATGTGCTATTAGGGCATATTGTCCTAATTTCTGTTAACAGTCTGCATCTTACCAGTATTACTTGTTTGAGAGCTTCACTGAATTACGCATTGAACCATTCAGACTTTAGAGAGGACACAGTCATACGTTTTTTTATTATTTAGCTGCTGAAATGACTTCTTTGTAGACCCCATTTCAAACATGGAAAGTACAGTTAGCTCTTGGTTGTTTCAGGAGGGAAGAAGGCTTCTTACAGAGATTGCCACCCTACAGCTGTGTTTCGTTTTGTTTTTTTTTTTTTTTTTCTTCTTAAAACTGTATTATTAAGCCTTTAGGAATGTATAACCAGGACTGAGTAATTACTGCTTATTAATTTTTTTTAGTTAGATTGACCATGTATGCCTATAGATAGATACTCTAACTTGTGCAATTTCATTTGAAACAATCTTCCTGTACATAATGGAGAAACTCACATAACAGAAAAAAAAGCCCCAAACAGATTGACTGAATAAAAAGCTGATTAAAGTACAGTTCAAAAGTGACCCATGTATTACAAACCCTAGCTGGACTCATAGGAGAAAATCTAAACTCATTGTGTTAGCTGTGTATTGTGAGCTCTTCTTTTACTGTGTCACTGGTTATACACTTGTTAAATGCTGAGATAATAGACTTCATGCCAGGCATTTGAGTACTGTAGATTGGGTCATTGCTGAAAGATTAATGTACTGTATGACTTAAATGAAATTTTTATTCTTGATTTTATTCTTGATTTTGTTCTTGTTTTAAAAGATTAAATATGGGCATTATGTCAGCGAGCTAAACTTGTGTGTCTGCGTTCTTTGTGTTTCTCTGTACGAAATCTGGCGGGGAGGACAGCACGCTGGGATGAACAAAGCTGAAGAGATTCTCTTCTGGATGAGAACATCAGCTGCTGTAAGGTCACGGGGCTGTGCTGGGGCACAGCGGCAGGGAGAGCTGGCATCTCCCTCTGTCTGTGCTACTGCTCTGTCTTCCCAGGTGCTTGGATTGGGCTTTCCAGTGCAATTCCTTTGCTACAGTTATAGGGCTTTTTTGGGTACATCATTAAAATAGTTATTTTAAACACTGTGTTGATTTGGAGAATATAACTTTGTAACTGAGAAAAGGCTAAAACACTAAAGCATAAACCTGAAAAAAAAGATACTGTTTGGTTAAGACAAGGCTATGGGTTGGAAGAGAGGTAGAGAAAAAACGGAATAGCAGGGGCAAATATCTGATTTTTCTAGCTTGCTTTCCTATTTTAGAGTGTGCACTCTTTTAGGAGATAAGAGAAGCTTCTCCAGGAGATGTTGTATGTAATGGTGTTTTTAAAAAAGCCCACACCAGAAAAAGCTGAACAAAATTATAACTGCCAGCACTGGAAAAAAAATAACAGCACAAAAATGCCTTTTTTCTTTTTTGTGGCATGTTTTCTCTGGTGCCATGTTTGCACATAGCTTTCGTTGTTGCCATGAAGTCTGAGCCCCTGTGAATAGTGCCACAAGGCACAGAAGTTCCAGGGCCTGGGAGGTCCTTGGGAAGAGCTCTTTTCAACTTTTGCTGAATTGCTCTGGATGGGCCACAAGTAATTCTCTGTTTGGCTGCAAGAGCCTTACCATAGCAAATGGGAGGGCAGGAAAGACACTTCCCAGCAAAAACATCATTCTGCTCCCCTCACTCTCCTACTCTCCCAGGCTGGCAAGGTGCTCCGGGGAAGGGAGTATGAAGCTTTTGTGCTTATTCATGGGAAACTTGCTGGGCTCGGAGTCCGCACTGCCGGCCTGAGCGTGTGTATGCCCACAGCAGCAGCCTAGCCTGTCCACACTCCAGCAGGAAATGCTGAATGTCACAAGGAAAACAGAGCTATGAGTGTTCCTGTGTGAAAGCGTAAACTGATGAGGGTGTGGGCAGGCAGCTACCTCCTGTTCTGGCTCATGACCCAGGGGCTGTGCTGGGCGGGAGGGAATCGGCATTTGCAGCTCAACCGCAGAGCACTTTGATTACAGAAACAGTTCCTACAAGGAAGTAATTGGCACTTCCTCTTCTTTGATGAGTACAGCGAGCAGCTGCAAGAGCCTTCATCAGTGCATGCTGCCTTTTTTTTTTTTTTTTTTTTTTTTTTTATTTTTTTTTTTTTTTTTGCCTTTTAATTTACTTTTTTTTATTTAAAGTTGGAGTTTGGAGTGGGGAGGGAGGAACATCCAGGTACGAGGAGAGCCTGGAGGCAGCGGCCCTTGGCCGCTGGCTGAGCTGCAGTGGGCAGCCTGTTGAAAGCACTGTAGAGGCTGTGCTTGCTGGGCAGGAAAGTTGGTCAAGGACACAGAAGCATCACCAGCAAGAGAGGAGCTGAGCAGGTATGTGTGGAGGCTGAGAGGCTGTTCATTCCTGGTTATTTGGAACAAAAACGCCCATTCACTCAATTCTTTTGTGCAGACACTGCTCTGCCACACCAGGTCCCTTCACAGAGGAGTTGCTGCCTGCTGTCGATGCACACCCTAGTTGTTTGTGAAGGCAGAGCTTGCACTGATATGGGGCTGAACTCTTCTGTCTTCTGCCTGGCCTGAGTTCCCACGGCAGGGTTTGCTCCCTGGCATTGTGCCCCAGGACTGCCTTTGCCTCTTGGCCGGAGGAGGACCCTCAGGGGATTACTTGTGAAGTTACACGCTTAAAACTTGACGGGGGGGTTATCTTTTCAAAAGGCCCTTCTCTCTGCCCCCTCCCCACACCCTCAGCTTAAGAAGACTGTAACGCAAATTTTTCCATGCAACAGCATCTAGTGCCACTTGTAAGATGGTAGAAGGCAGAGGAAAACAACGATGTGGCAAAAGCCCATCTGGCCCAGAAGCTGCAGCTCAAAATGAAGCACGTCTGGAGAGGCCTGCTGCTGGATTGCTAATGTACAACAGCTCTTCCCCATCCTGTGTGGTGCTCCATAGGCCTCATGCAGGCAGCCCGGGATTAGCTGCAGTGGTAATGCTGAATAAAATGAGCCTGACACACTAAAGCCCTCTTGTATGCCACTTTGGCAGGTTCAGTCCCCAGCACACAGCTGAAGATTGTCTCTGACCTAGGCTGGAGTCTGATTTGGTTCTTGCATAGTCCCAGAATATGGGAGGGTCTCCAGGAGAACCTCAAGTATGCTTTGGTCCCCTTCCCTCTGCTCATCCGGAAGCCCCAGAAAGCAGCCCAGATCTGTGCACATCCTGATAGCTGACTTCTCTTCTGCACAACACTTTGGGATAGAGAAAACACATGGGTAAATGGTCAACCTAACATGCACCTGGTTTCCCAGTGGCAGATGGCAGAAAGTATTTAACAACTTAACAATGTTGCATTTCCACGGTGTCTAAACTAGCACCCCCGGGCTGGCTTGTGGTGCAGAGCTCAGTCGATCGACGTTGCATGAAGGATTTTTTCTTTTCGCCTTCTTATCCTTGCCCTGTAGGAACCTCTCCAGCCTTGTCTCATGCTGCTTAACATGTGTGTGGCTTGGCAGCCCTGTTTCCTACTGTGCAGTGTGCCTTTGCCCTCTGTGTGCCCATGCACAGGCTTCCCCTTGTTGAGAGTTTGACACGGGGCCAAACTGACCCCCCGCACGCACACCTGCAGGGGAACATCTGTCCTGTTAGTGCCTTTATGAGAGTGCAAGCAAAACTGCCAAGTTAATGCTTCACAAAGTGAATGCTGGTTCTTACACTTCACAAGGAGAATTCAGTCATGTTTTCCATAATTTGTGGAATTCATGGAAAGCTGCCAGGTGTAAAATATCCTGGGGGTGTTGGTTGATAGCCATCTGAACACAAGACAGCAGTGTGCCCAGGTGGCCCAGAAGGTCAGTGGCATCCTGGCCTGTATCAGCAATAGTGTGGCAGCAGGACCAGGGCAGTGATTGTCCCCCTGTGCTCAGCACTGGTGAGGGCACACCTCAAATCCTGTGCTCAGTTTTTTGCTCCCCATTACAAGAAAGACATTGAGGGGCTGGAGTGTGTTCAGAGAAGGGCAACAGAGCTGGTGAAGTGTCTGTAACAAGGACCAGCTGAGGGAGCTGGGGGTGTTCAGCCCTGAGCAAAGGAGGCTCCAAAGGGGGACCTTATTGCTCTCTGCAGGTACCTGACAGGAGGGTGTAGCTGGGGGGGTCACTCTCTTCTCGGAAGTAACAAACAACAGGATAAGAGAAAATGGCCTTAAGTTGTGCCAGAGGAGGTTTAGATTGGATATCAGGAAAAATTTCCTCATTGAAAGGCTGTAGGCTGCCCAGGGAAGTGGTAGAAGTATCATTCCTGAAAGTGTTCAAAAACCATGTAGATGTGGCACCTGAGGACAGGGTTTAGTGGTGGACTTGGCAGTGTTGGACTTGATGATCTTGGAGGTCTTTTCCAACACAAATGATTCTTTGATTCTATGACTCTGTAATTATTTACAATTATTTGCCCTGTGCCTCACAGAAGCATGGTGCTACAATGACAACATATCAGGAAGCCCAGTACTGTCACTCAATGGCTCCTTGCTTTTAATATATCTGCACGCAGCAAATGCTGTGCAAATAAACCTGGGCACAAAAGTACAATTTTTCATATAGGTGCTTCACCAATGGAGAGGTCCTTCCATTGCTTTCTGAGGAAAAGTGGGGTGTCACTTCTTAATTTCACACATCGCTTTTTAACTTCACCATAAAAAAGCCTTTCTTGGTAGCTAAATTCATGTAAGCTCTGCAGAGGGTTCTTCTTGCACAGGAGCCTCCCTTGAGCATAGGTGGGCTGAATTAAAGCACTGCTGTGAATAGCTGGGGGGATTGCCTGCCAGCAGTACCAGGAATTAGCTTACACCTGCAGCCAAAATTCCTTGGCATGAATGAGCAGGCTGTGGGCTCAGCCTTTGCTGCTTTGTAGGTGTCAGCCTCCCCTAGCTGCCCCAGGCACCACAGCTTCTGATCCACGCTCAGACTGAAAATCTGGCTCTGAAAAACCTCTGAATGCACCGAAGCCAAGACAAGAGTGTGTCACGTTTGGGGGGTTGGAGGAGATGAGGAGATGACAAACATGGGATGGGCTGGGATAATAAGGCTTGGTGACTACATTCACAGCTAATAATTATTTTCAAATCATGGAGAAGGTCCCCGTGTTTGCTCCTTCCCTCTCACCAGGTGTCTGCAGGTCTGTAACCAGGTCAGGATCTTTAAAAATAGATGGGGGCCTGAAGAGCAAAGTGCTTGCAGGCTCTGATGTCCACACTGTGCTTGTCTGTGGTGAGGCTTTCCAGTTGTGGCTTGGCCTTCAAACATGCTCAGCACAAACCCTGGGTGGCTACTGCAGTCTTTTCTTTGCCTCTTTACCCATCTTAGCCCCCAAAACAGCCAAAAACAGTTACCACAGAGATAAGTTTGCCTCAATGACACAAGTTTCCTTGTTTAGTCCTATCATTTCATTAGAAATAAAAGAAATAAAAGAAATAAAACTGTAACACTCTCAGAACTGAGGCACAGCTTTGTGTCCCTATTCACATATGTCTGCAGACATGCATATGTACCCTCACTGTCGTGTAGTTACTGATCACAGAATTACAGAATGGTTTGGGTTGGAAGGGACCTTAAAGGTCAGCTTAATGCAGGGACAGAGACACTTAGCACTGGAACAGGTTACTCAAACCCCATCCAACCTGGCCTTGAACACTTCTAGAGATGGAGCCTCCATCACTTCCAGGCATAAGGCATCCTGTTCCAGTGCCTCACCACCCTCACAGTAAAGAATTTCTTCCTAACATCCAATTTAAACCTGCCTTCTTTCAGTTCAAAGCCATTAACCCTTGCCCTATCCCAATATACCCTTGTAAAAAAATCCCTTTCCAGTTCTCTTGTAGGCCCCCTCTAGGTACTGGAAGGCTGCTATAAGGTCTCCCCAGAATTTTTTCCACCCCCAACAATCTCAGCCTGTCTTCATAGGAGAGGTGCTCCAGCCATTTTACCACCTTTGTGGCCCTCCTCTGGACTCACTTCAACAGGTCCATGTCTTGGATGCAGTACTCCAGATGGGGTCTCATGAGTAGGGGGAGAGTAGAGGGGAGAGAACCCCCTGCCATGACCTGTTGGCCATGCTACTTTTGATGCAGCCCTGCCTCTTGGCTTACAAACTGGCACAGTTTAGGCTCAGTAGCTAGTTCAGCCCAGTGACCCAACCACAGTATTTTGCACTGTACAAATCACCTGATGTGTAGCAGATGCTGAGGTTTCCACAGAGGAGAGATCAGCTTTAGCCTCGTCCTGCAGGGGTGCAGCTGTATTGCTGTGCCGGTGCTCTCCCAGAGCAGCACGTGTGCATTCCTGAGTGCTCAGGCTCGGCATTCCTGAGGCTGGCTCTGGGATGGAAGGTGCCCTCAGTCAGGAGTGTGCATCCCTCAGGAGTGTGCATCCCCACCTGAGGCAGCAGCGTCAGCTCTCTCAGAGCCTGTGGTGCTGCTCTGTCTGGTCAGCCCAGCAGTGGAAGGACCTGAATGAGGGCGACTGCACGGCTCTGGGTCACATTCCTGGTGTTATTGCAGGCTTAAAATGAAAAAGTGGTGTAGTGAAGGCAAGGCCTAGAGAAGAACAGCTGGGGTTTAGTCCCTAGTCTGTCCTTTATTCACTGTGTGCTCTTGGACACGTCGTGTTCCCTTGCTCTGCCTGAGCTTCCCCCACTGCATAGCACAGCATTTACCATGTGGGAATATCACAGCCTTCCATTCCATAATGTTAGCTGACTGCTGGGACAGCCTTGACAGGAGCCTATATCTTTCCCAAAGTGCTGAGGAGCTGCCATGTATTAGCAAGGGACCTTCCTGCAGTGGAAATTAAACATGCAGCTACCAGGGTAGGTTTTGTCTTCTTTGGAGTGTCTTAAAAGATACAAGAAAGAGCAAGACTCCAGTGGCTTGTTAATACAAGAGGACTTTATTGAAGCCTAAAAGGAGTGCCTTGAAGGAAAATGGTGTTTCTTATACATTAATAAAATTTAATAACAATAAGAAGAGTATTTGAAAATGATTGCATAATGTCATTACCTTAAACCTGGTGTTACAGCTTCAGATGAACCACATGTGTTAATACCTCCCTCGAATGAAGTGTGTCCAGTGTGTTTCCTTCACATTTCCTCTCGATGCAGGTATGACCACAGGCTCCTCTGTGCTGAGAACAGTTTTAACATGAAGGTCTGTCTTAGTCTCTGTGTTCTAGCTTCAAATGGACAAATGTTCCCAACACAAGCACTTCAGAGAGACCTGTGTACACAGAGCTGCTGTAGTGAACTCACAGTTTAAACCACAGTTCAAGGTCTTAGTCATTTTGTTGCTACAGAAAACAAACTATTTGTGAAGACCTTGCTTTAGAGAGTGGTGACAAGGTAAGCTATTCAGCCCCTAAAAAGGCAGGTTAAGAGAGTATCATACTCCTCTGTCCAGCAGCATGCATCCTGTGTCTCCTCCAGAAACACTGGGATGCCATGGCTGGCTGTGCCACCCCACTCCTGCACAAAGGCCAACAGCTCCCTCAAAACCCATCTGCATCAACCCCTTTAAACTGAGCTACCGGATTTTGCTCCACAGCAGCCAGAGACCAGAAACAAGGCCCCTGAACTGCTCCATTCATGCCACCTTGCTGGTCAAAAAATTGTAAGAATCACAGAATCCTTAAGGTTGGAAAAGACCTTTAAGATCACTGGGTTCAACCATTGACCTAACTCTGCCAGGTCCATGATTAAACCATGATCTACAGTTTTGTGAGCACATCCGGGATGCTGATTCCACCACTTCCCTGGGCTTCCTGTTTCAATGCCAGATCACACTTTCAGTAAAGGAATTTTTCCTAATATCCAATCTAAACCTCCTCTGGTGCAACTTGAAGCCACTTCCTCTTGTTCTTGGGAGAAGAGACTAATTCCTACCTGTCTACAACTTCCTTTCAGATGATAAGGTCCCCCCTGAGCCTCTTTTTCTCCAGTGATGCTGCAAGAGGGGCTGTTCCCTCCGTAAGTGACTGGACTGGCCAGCTGAGAGCAGTCTTTAACCGCAGAGTGAAGTTTGTCAGTGTCTGCCCAAGCTCAAAGCCTTGACCAAACAGAAACTGCCTGCTTGGGGTAGAATCAGCTACTGCAAAAGGAAAAAGTGCTGTCCTGCAGGAGGGTCACCTGCTCATGCACAGCCTGAGCATGCAGGAGAATTCTGTCCCCAGCCCACCAACATTGTAGATCCTTCCTCTGAGCTCTTAGCTGGAATGATCAAAATGCAGGTTTGAAAGAGACGAAAACAAGCACCTGAAGGAGAGAGGGAAGTGAAAAATCCAGTGGATAAAGGATGTTCCCTCAACCTAGAAATTGTACTCCAAAAAACTTCACTTCCTTACACATCATTTGCAGCAGCATCCTTTTAGTTAGTCTCATCTAAGTATGTTAGATATTAACCTGTGGCTAGACCCTGAGCTGCAGAGTCCTGCCTGGCTGTGCTTCTTCCCTTAAAGGGAGCTGTGTTATTCCTCAGTGTTTCTGGAAGGGGGCACTCTGGCTCCAGGATTGCAGCCCAGCACACTGCTCTCTGCTGCTGGTTGCTGCTCAGCCCAAAAGGGAAGCTGTTAGGAAAAAATAAACAGTTTATATCCAGCTTTGAGACAGAGACATTAGAAAGAGAGGGATAAACTGCAGCTCTAGGGAAAAGATAATGTAGAAGTGAATTTATTGAAATGTCAGGGCAAATGGGAATGACATAACCAAATAATCAAAAGGGGGAAAGAAAGTATCTGAGATGATAAAAAATTAAAATGGCAAACACAGCTCGACAAGGAGCAATTACCTGGGGCTGGAAGCAAAGAAAATGTACAGCATAGAGATATACAGAGAGTAGTGGTACAGCACAGCTCAAAATGAAAACAATAAAACAAAAATATAATTAAGAACAATTCAAGCCGCCCATGTGCATTTGTAGTTCAGCCTGGATGCCAAATTCAGTTAATAACTGCTTCCAGCTGCTCAGCAATGCACAGCCATTTCTCACTGCAGCTTCTTCATTGGAGCTGGGCAGAGCATCAGCTCCACAAACAGGCACAGGCCCTGGAACACGGCAGCAGGAGGGAATTAGGAGATGGGAAGAGCCCTAAATCACTGCTGAGCATAATTGGGATGCAATTTAGTTTACTGAAGTCCTCTTGGTGGTGGGCATTTGGCAAGGGGAGAGGGGATGTGTTGCAGCGTTAGAGCTGGAGCATCAAAGTGCTGTCTCTGTAGGGTCTCTGCCTTTGCCCATGGTTCCTGCCCCACATCTCCCCTCTCAGCTACTCTTTCTTCAGGTGAAAAAGATGGGGCAATGAGCCTTAAGAGCAAGCAGCCCTTTACAAACAGGACTCAACACCAGCCTCTATGCTTCCTCTGGGGCCTGGAAATAATACCAGATACCTTTAACTTTCCTCCTTTTTAGTTTTTGGTTTTTGTTTGTTTGTTTTTTAGATCTGCGTATTAGGATTCACCTTTTCCTGATTTTCTTTTTTTTTTTTTCTTCCCAAACCAGGAGGGCTCACAACTTAGCTTTCTCCTGTATAAACACAGAGTGCCAGGCACTGAGTGCTCATGCACACAAATACACACACACACACATACAAACATTCCTGTGTGCACATGCACACACAAACACTGTTCCAGCACCTGGGGCTTGATGGGGACCATCAGCTGCAGGCTTGCAGGCATGCAGACATGGACTTGCAGCAGGAACACCTCCTAAGTTTCACAGAGGATGATGTTTGTCCTGTAAGACAAAACAGTCCTCATATAATCAAATAAGCTTAAATCACTTCTGGGAGGCAGGACATGGAGACTGCCAGCAACACTGAGAACAAAACAAAGACGGAGAAGAGGCACAAGGGGGAGCTGGAAAATATTTTTTTGCTCTCCGTCCCCTTTTTAAATTAACATCAAGCCTAGTCTGTGATGCTTGAAATGGCCTGTGTTTGTTAATCACAGCTCATTTGGTTGTGTAGAAAGGTAAAAATAGAGTTTCATGTGAGACTGATGGGAGCTGTGAGCCAGACCCCTGGGTTGTTTGCACTGCTCCCATGAATAGCAGCCCTTAATGTGTTTATATGCCAGGCCCCAACTCCAGAGGGTTTTGCTGGAGTCTGCTGTGGTTGGACTTCAGTTGAGAGAAAGGAATCCAGCTCTGCTGTGCCTGTTCTCAAGTCCCATCTCCAGCAATACCTCCTGTCCTTGCCAGATGAGGCAACATCAAGGTTTACATCATGTCTGCTACAGCTCACTTTGTTCCTGCTCTGCCCACTTACTGGTCAAAGAGCAGAGGCCCTTGATCTGATCTCCTAGCACCTCCAGCCACATGTATCCTCTCCTTTCCTGAGACCCGTCCTCACCTCTAGTAGCCAGCTGGCAGGTGTGCAGCCAGCTTCAGACTCTCTCCCACATCCTGCTGTGTCCTTCCTGCCTTGTCTGCCTTCTTCAGTTCAGGTTGCCTGACTCAGGGCTGTTGGAGCTTCCTTGCTCCCACTGGCACTTCCCTGCTTGTTGCCGATCCTCTCGTCCTTCCCTTCCTTAATAAAATTGTTCCCTTACAGCCTTTCCCATCCCACCACCCCAAGACACCCTCAAGAACTGGCCACAAAGACGACTTGAATTTGCACTGAGAGTCAGATTTGTGCCTGGGAAGTGCAGTAGCAACCAGCAGCATTTTATTAAAGACAGAGTGATCAAGGAGGGGAAAAGAATCTAGGGCTGAATTGCCATAAGACCAGAAAAATGGTTACCAAACACTGAACAGCATATGCCTGACAGCTCAGTAATGCCATAGACGCAGCTGTGTCAGCCACAGCTTTCAAGCTATTTAAGCTGTCAACCATTTGAAGTATTTTGGTTTCTCTACCTATTGACTCAACACCAGGCTACCGTACCAGAGATCTCAAAGATTATCTCTTCAGGTGGGAGGGCAAGAACCCAGTTCTGCTCCATTTAACTCCTGCCAAGACAGCAGCTCTGAATGATGGCAGGCTTTTAGAGGAAGGTTGTAAGTGCATTTTCAGGACCAGTCTTGCATTTAGAATCTCCAGACTACATTGATCTTTAGCTATGGGGAAACCCAGTTCATTTTCTTCTTTTTTTACATATAACCCTGATTCTGTATTGAGATGGACAGTAAGTCTGTCCTTCAGACACACTGTGTGTCCCTGCTGAGCCCCTTGCATCACTTGGCTGCTGCTGGTGAGTTAGCCAGGTATGAGATTTTCATCATCTCTCATCTAAAGAGGGAGAAGGAGCTGAATAAACCCTGGCTGTAAATTTCTCTAAATTGTAACAGAAATTTACACTGTCTTTTCACTGTCATATCTGAGCCCAAAAGAAAATGTTTGGCTGCTGTGGGAGACTTGGGGAGCAACCACTGAACCACTGACTGATAGGTTATGAATTTAATGAGACACAAGGCAGCCTTTGCTGAGAACTTCACTAGTTGCACCCTTCCCTTCTGGCATGGGATCTACAGGCTGCGCTGCTGTGTCCTGGTGACTGAAGAAGGTCTCTTGGAACCTGGCTGCTGCTGTGTGGCCAGGGGGACAGCATCCCACAGTGAGCAGCATGAGCTGTTATCTGAGGTCAGAAAGGGGGTTGCTTAAATTCAGTCTCATTGAATGATTGTAGATGAGGATAAGAAAGCCGCCAAGGGTTTGGAGCTTACGAGTTCTCCATCCGCACTGTGCTGATTTACAATATCATACCCTAATCCTGTGCCTGACAGAGATTTTACATCAACAGGAAGGACTTTTTCGCCATCATGCCAAAACCATTGTGGACTACCTCAGATATTTCAACGCCCTCAGTGATAAATATCCAAGTCAAGGAGATGCTCAGCTATTTAGCAATGTGTGTATGAGGCAACAGAGTTGTACAAGGCTAAGAATTCCTGCCATGTGCTTTTCATCAGTGTAATAGCAAGAATTATGTAGTCAATCAAGCCTAATAGTGATTATGCATCTAATTTTTGTTCAGCCAAAACAACATCAAGGACAAGTTTTTCAAGAGCTCTTGACTATGGCAAAGAAGTGCTAGCTCCTCTTTTTTTTTTTTTTTGGCTGCTACTCTCATTAGTTAACATGATTTGTGCTTCCATTGTGATTAGAAGCACTTCAGAAAAATGCCAAATAAAAATATAAAGATTTACAGCAAACTGAGATCAAACTAGAAGACACTGGTTGAAAGAGACACAGCTAAGTTTTCCCACAGCATCACTTTCTTGTGTTTCTTTGTTTTGTTGGCCCTTGTCTAGGAAGATCATAAATCCCTCAGAGAAGAGTAAGCCTTTTTGCTGAGACTGCTAATGTGCATGAAGATTACTGAATTATCCCCCAGCCTCCTGCCTTATCTGCAGAATATGTAGAACACTTTGAGGACTGGGGTAAATTATGAAAAAAAGAAAATGCACCTGACAGTTTGGTTTTAAGCCTCTTCAAAGGTAATCTGTTTCTCTGAACTTCCTGAAACAACAAAACTGTGCAGGAATAATATTAAGACATGGTTCAAAAGCATCCAAATCCCTCTTCAGACTCCAAAGGCTTCATCAGACTACCACTTGCATGCCACACATCCCTGAAAACCACTACATAGCAGCACAAGATCACATGCCCTGCAGCTCGTAGTTTGAACCTTTGGAGCTGTAGTTCATCCACGAAGCCCTCTTTTTTCTAAGCCTTCCTGGCAGCCCTTCTGTGTGACACCCCTGAGTAACGTAAACAACCCTCATTATCCTTATCAAGAAAGAACATAAATAAAAAATTTAATATGTGGCCTAAAGTATTAAAATAGCTTGTTAATCTCCTTTTCGTATTCTCATTCTCTTCCCCCCTCAGAAGCTCATATCTTCATTTTTTCAGTCCAGCAGCCTTAGAATTAAGTTATGTACATTTTTTCAGAGCTTATTCTTTGCTGCTAAAGAGCATATTTCTTGTTTGATAATAAGAGTATAACATGGAGTGCATAAAGTGTTGAGCATATTGATAATAATTAGCTGTGACTCCATGTAATCTTGAAATTATAAACTTCCAAAATGTGGGCACTCATCTGCTTTCTCCATTTTTTCTCTCCATCCCACATGGAACCCTTTCTGTTGAGTAAGCACTGAGCTTGTCTTTTTCTATAGTAAAGGGAAAAAAACCTCTACTTTAACTTGAGGCCACTTAACCAGCACTCCTGAGATCTCAGTTCCTCTCGAAAACACCAAGAGCCAAAACTTACTGATGAGACAAAAGGGTAAAATCAATGGGGGCACATAAAAACAGAGAAAGAGAGAGAGTGAAAGCATGATTGCAAGACTTTTAAGAAACTGACACTTAAAAATTCAGTTCCTATGTGTTTCCTTGTCCTTCTTAATTTATTCATGATGCTTCCCTCATCTTTCTGATACTTTCGGAGCAGAATTAATTTTGCTGTCATTTTCTGGACACTAGTAGGGATCAGAGAATGTCTCTGAGCTGACACACACTCAATTCCCATTGACACTCAACCTGTGGTATTTTTGTCTTCCACCAACTCCATGTGTTTTGTCTCACATCAGGCAAGAAGATGCCAGTCTCTTGAGGAGAGACCTGTGACCACAATTTATCCAGGCTCCTGACTGGTAGAATAATAAACGCATTCTCAAACTGAACTGTAGAGTTTATCCTGCCAGTGCTCTCAGGCATGAATTACTGCAATGAGAGGTACATCCTGAACCTACAACTCATAAGCACTTCTTCCTCAGCGTTAATACATATCCATTAATGCAACAGCCAAAGAAATCACAGAGAAAATATCAGTGGAATTTATGTTACTTGACCTGTGGAAGAAAATACCAAGTGTAGCAGAGCAGGAGCAAGCTTTCTGTTCCGCATGGCTCAATGCCATGTCTTACGTGCCAGGAGGATACTGAGATGGGAGAGTTGGAGGGGTTCAAGACACTTCTGTCTATTGCAGACATAAAAAGGTGAATGGAGAATGAGGACCAGGCTGTTCTTTGTCTGGAAACCAGCAGGTTTTTTACTCTGTCGCTTCTGTTCCTCTGTCAGAACAGCACGCCCACTTGCAAAATACCTGTGCTTGCCAGAAGGAAAGGTCTTGCCCTCCCTGGGATTCTTTTCACTCTGTTCAATTAATTTTATTAACACCCTATAGACTCAGTCCTCAGGACTTCAGATGAAAATGTTTCATCATTACAAGTGTTTCACAATAAGAGCCACATAAAACCTACCAATGCTATTAATTACCCTGTCAGAAAACCTAGGAAGACTTGGTAAAATGAACTGCATTAAATTCACCATCCAGAGGAATTCATTCAAACAAGCAAAGCTGACTCAGGCAGTTGCAGGGAGATTTGCCAACACTGTTGTGTACAAAGGGTGACATTCCATGTGACATGTATGGAAGAGATCAGGCTGTCCTACACTGCTCTAAAAGGTGTAAATAGGACTCTTATTATTGTCCTATTTCTATATCATCAGTGCTCTAGGAAGGCAGGGTTATGTTATTTCCATTTTGCAGACAGTTTAGCTTAAGACCCATGCCCAAGATCACACAAAGGATCCTGGGCTAAGGTGGAAGTGTACTTTTGATCTCATGAGTTCAGTTCCCATCTTCATCAACCCCTTTCTTGTCTCGTTCTCAGTGGTGAACAGGGTCTATACCCACATGGCAACCACAGTGCACCTCATAACCAAGACAGAACTCAAAACAAGATGAGGGACAACTGGGTAAGAGGTGACACAGGCTTTAGCCCTGAGAGTGCCTCCAGAACTGCAGGTGGAAAAGCTAGAACTCTGGGAACAGAATTCATTTGGGCTGGTTGAGTCCCAGGGACGGAATGAGAAATGCATGAAGATACCCCTCTTCAAGGAACCTCCCACTGAATTTTTCACAGCTCTCCACTACTAAAAAGTTCTAGAGAGATACAAAAAACGGCATGGGAAAAAAATCTCCTATTTAATCTAGCAAACCCTGTGAAATCAGAGGAATAAATGTGAACAGGTAATTTGTGAAACCTGTTAACCATATAGTCTGGCAAGTTCCTTATCCTGAGCTTTGGTGTAATTTAGATTAGCTTGAGCCCTGAAGATCCAAAGAAAACAACATGAAAACTGTGTGAGCTTCTCAGAGCATTTCTGGAGTCCTCAAAGGGACAACTGCAGGCTTCATCCTACAGCCCCTGCCTGGAGACTCTAATTTTTCTCCCTGTTACATCTTGGCTGAGTAACAAGAAATTTTCCAAGGTGAGTCAGTAAAACACACACAGCATTTTGAAGAGGGCAATCAATCTGTTAAGAAGAAGGTAACCAATATTTGTGTCACGAATTCTGATGCTAGGCTGACAGGGAGATGTCGATACCATCAGTCCTGGAAGAGATACCAACATGGTGATGATGGGATGCTCAATTTGCCCATCCTGTGTGTTCTCTTGCTGGCAACTGAATGCACTGGGTCTCCTGGCTCTGGAAACAAGTTAGACATGTGTGGTATGAGCACAACAACAGGCTTGGCTAATTGTTCTGCTTCAGGCTGTGGTGATAAAGGGCAGATACCAATGGACAGCTGTGCTTACCTCATCATCATCTTTAGACAGTTTCCCATGTTTCAATCCTCCTTTCTCCACCCTAGTCTCCTCCCAAATAAACAAGAAAACCCTAATTACTTCTTCCTTTTCAATCATAATCTTGCTGGATCTGTATCCAGATGATGTACTTCTGATAATGATATGTAAATATCCTTAAACTTGTATGACTCACCTTGAGTCCTGTGTGCAGTTTGGGCACTACAACATAAAAAAGACATTAAGCTATTAGAGAATGTACAAAGTAGGGCCACAAAGATGATGAAGGGCCTGGGAAGGAAATCCTGTGAGATGTGGCTGAGGTGACTTGGTTTGTTCAGTCTAGAGAAGAGGAGACTGAGGAGAGACCTCACTGTGGTTTTCAGCATCCTCACAAGGAGAAGCAGAGAGGCAGGTGCAGATCTCTTCACCCCCTGGCAGCCTGTTGTGTCTGGCCATTGCTCACATCGTGCCCAGTGGTTTCTGATGACCTGCTCAGTCACTTCAAAGGCAGGTAAGGGCACAGTCATCTGCCTGCAGATTTAAAATGTACTACATGATTTTCAGGCAACCCACAATGTCCACACCAGCTGCAAGAAATAAGGATCAGTATGAAAAAATCTGGGCAGAACTGGATTGATATCACCCTGGCCCTACAGAAGTTCTGACAGGAGACCAGATGTGTTAGGACTTGTAGCGAGGCTGTATTTCAAAGCAGGGAGACTTTAGAGGATAAATGGTTCCCTGCATCAATGTATTGGTATGTCTGTCACAAAAGCTATTATTTGGGCAGCATAGGTGCACAAAACCACTCACAGCACAATGAACCAACCATTTCATGGAAAGGACATTTTGAATGATGGAGCTGCCAATGTTCTGCCCCACAGCAGCCATGGCCTGATCAAGCACCCAGCCTTCTAGTCACAAATCACAGCTCTGTGTCAAGGGTAAAGTCAGGCTTCCCAAACATCCACACTTCCACTTCCTTTGCCTTTTTTGTAAAAATGACAGACAAACTTTACCTGACAGAGAACACACATTTTTGCAAGTGCAGTACTTTTATAGTGAGGATGGATCCAGGAAAAACATCAAACTGTTGGAGCAAGTCCAGAGGAGGGCCACCAAGATTATTATAGGGGTGGAGCACCTCTGGTATGACCTAAGTCTCTTTTGAAGCTCACAAAAAGAAAAAAAGAAGTATTCTTTATTAATAAAATCAGGGGCATTTCAAAACTAGTCCTGAAATAGTCCTTTAAAAGTGCAGCACTGTAGTTGCTGGCTCACGAAAACAATTCTGAAATCTGTATTATTAGTTCAGCCTCTTCTCCTGGCCTAGACACGTATGTTGTGTTGATATTTCCTGGTTAAAATCCTTATTACAAACTTCTTTCCCACGAAAAAAGAAAACATGGGGAAGATTGTTAGCATGTTCTAAAGCTGAAAACACTGTCATCATGACCAGTTCTGGAAGAAGCACACTCATGGGAGTAATGGAGTGTAGGTGCATTCAACTGTCTGAAGCCAAGGCTAGGGGCAAATCAGATCAGATCAGCACAGCTGAAAATGGGACAAGCTATCATTAACATTAGGTGATTGCCTAGTTTCACTACTGATTTCTTTAACAGAACCTGAAATAAAAGTGAAATTAAGAAGAATCCCACACCTCACACCCCAAGTGGACTCCATGTGTCCTTTGTGCCCTGAGTTCAGACCAGCAGCCAAGCCCTGGTGCTGGAGCTGGAGCTGGAGAGCAGCTCCAACAGCTCCGGGCTCACAGGGCTGTGTGCCTGTCAGCTGCTCAAGGCACGTGGTGATTTCACCATGGATATTCCCAGCCCGATGTGTTCCCTTGCTCTCAGCACAGGGCAGCCTGGGACTTGAAGCCATTCTTGGCTCCCAAAGTGAACTGCCCCAGAGGACCTTTGGTTTAAAGGGCAATGAGGAAAACCTGGGGGATGCTAGCTACTGCTGGTCAAACCACAAGTGGGTCATTAGCTGCCCACTGTGTCCCTCTGCTGTCTGCCCTTCAAAATGTCCCAAGCTTCACAACACTTGCTGGTGTCACAAGACTGCCCTCACGGTCAGCAGAGTTAAGACTGGGATGGGACTAACTCTGCTATAAGACCTGATATACACAGTCCAAGTGCAGGCTGTCGTTCTTTCCCCACACTTCTGCCATCCATTTCAAGTGCCTTTTTGCTTTACAGCGGTCTGGCAGACTTGCTCTGAGACATTCTGGACATCCTTATGCTATTTTTTTAAAAAACACAGACTTCAATGCTACAAATGAAAGCTGAAAACCTCCCAGCCACAGCACTGGCATCTGTGGGAGCAGAAATATTTCTTCACATCGAGTAAACAAGTTCTTACACACCAGATTAATCCCTTGTCCCAGAGCTGGTCCTTGGTGCAAACCCAGCAGAGGCTTTGGCAAGGCTTCCCCACTCGGGTGCCTTTGAAGGCAGCCCCTCTTCCCGCTGGCCACAGTGGGAACAGACCCTGGGGATGCTGGCACAGCACTCCCCTGGGACACCAAGCCTGGTGTCAGGAATGTGCTCCCAGGGGCGCCGGACAGAGGGAGCTCAGGGAGCTCAGCATCCCTCTGGAGGCTCCCAGCACCTCCCCTGGAAGGGGACCCGGAGCAGCAGCTGGCAGCCAGCCAGTAAAGGCCTGTGGAAATCACCATGAAACAACAGCCCAAAATAGGTTTCCCATCCGGGACAGGCCAAGAAATTACTTTGGATGCAGGCAATAGGTCTGGCTTTTCTTCCTCATGGGAGTGAAAGAACTGGAGAATAATTCAAAATTATTGAGATACAAGAGATAACATTGGGAACAGAGATAACATCTGAATGAGGAAACCTTTTCCAGTAGGTAGTACACCATGAAACACATTTGGCAATGCAGGAAGTCTTTTTCTACTTGAACTCTTTTGTATTGCCCTTACCCAATCCTTCTGTAAAGGTTTTAATTAAGAATATATTTTTTCATATATAAGTACCTCTTCTTCCAAGACTGCGTTTCAAGATAGCCTGATGCACTTAATTTTCAGCTTAATTTCACTAAGTAGCTTTCCTTCAATACTTGCCTCTTGAGAGATGGCAAGTGCACAATTCACAAGCCTTTTGGAGCTGCTGGGTCTTCAGTTTCTGGGACAATTACGTGCATTCACAGTGTTGTGATGATGAAGTACTTTTGACTACACCAGAAAGTGGCTCAGAAGTTTCTCCTATTTAAAAAGGTAAGGTATGGTGGATTATTACGCGCTTAGGATGATTCAAGCCAACAAGGATCTTAAAAGACTTTGTCTGTGAAGATGCCAGACAGGAATTCCCAGCTGTATGTCACAGAGGCAACTTTCAATTAAGATTAAATAAACATTTACACTGACACTCTTGAGATCTATCCATCTGTCCTTCCAGTTTCTTCATCCGGAATATATCTTGGGAAAATACTGGAATTGTATTTCCTACAGTGCACTTCTCTAGCCTTTTAAGCCCAATTGCCCACCATTTACAAAACTGTCCCATTGAATCTGGTGTCTCTTAATGGTCCAAGCCAGACACACCAAGCACATCCTGAGTTCAGTGATCCTTTGAACAGTGATGCCCAGCAGACATGCTTTTTGGTTACATACTGTAAAACGGCCTCTCCTCACTTGAAAAAGGTATCTCCCAGCTCTGACACTATTTTGTCCAGACAAGAACCTGCTGCACACCTTCATAGATGAAAACAAGCTAGTAAAAAAA
>WEKY01025630.1:337423-354477 GCA_013390045.1 Picathartes gymnocephalus | reverse complement strand
AAAAAAAAAAAAATTATAATATTTGGAGCCTGTATACAACTGGAGGGTTAGGAGCTTTCTAGAAAGACTTGGATGGCCCAATATATAGTTACCAAATAATCTCTGTTTAAGTTGTCCTCCAGAAAGGAACTCATAAATGTACTACTGATTGAGAATTCCTCTAAATTACTGCAGCGTGGGAATTTTAGCTGCAGGTCACAGCTGTTTTTCTAACTAGGTTTTCTAAATCTTTTACTTTGTAACAGCTGTTGATTACATAAATACTAATTGCACCACTGAACAATAGTTGTGTCTATTGAACTGCTCAGTACGTAATGAAAACGGGCTGCAGATATAAGAAAGCCATCTTCAAATTCTTCTATTCTGCTCGGCATCTCCATCCAAAAGGTCTATCCTTTACTGACATTAATGTACCCTTTTTATGATAGTAAGTGAAAATAGCTTCAGGATTACTTCAAAAGCACTAATTATGTTGTAGAAACAATGGCTAATTTCTACTTAGATTTGTTTACTTTTGTCTGGAGCCATTATCATTATGGAAACAGCATTGTCAGACTGCTGGCAGACATCTGAAATAAAATGGGAAGGCTCATTTCTGTTACTATCAACCTCCATTTCACATCCAAGTGTTTCACCATCTTCAGCAGCACACTGTAGAAATTTTCCAAGGAAAAAAGGTAGAATTTAACGAATAACAACATTTTTACGGCACACGAAATAGGGATAAAAGCATCATACAGTCAGCCTAGGACAGGCAGCAAACAAGTTCTATTGCAATCAGAAAGATAAGTGTTTTGTGTAGAATTTTCAAATATAAATACATGTGAATGCATTGAGAATGGAAACAGCAGTCATTTATGTGTACCCAATCCTTGTAAGGTTCTGTATTTTTTGTTTATTCAGGTCAAAATCATTGGCTTTGTCTGCATAGCTTTTACAATGGTGTAAATCCATTTATTTTGTTTAACTTATTCTTGATTTACATCAAAAAAGTCGGGATTCACTTTCCTTCTGACAAGTAAGTTTCTGTGGGAACACATTTCATTAATCCCCCTTTGAAATACATGACGATACCATAAAGAGTAACAATCTCTTAGTCTTCAATACGAAAAATGATGAGTGAATTAGTTAATAATTAAAGCCCCTTCTTTAGTTCCTAATGTCACAGAAAGCCAAATCAGCATTTCAGTTTCTCTTCTTCTTCCCCCCACTTTCCTTCCTGTCCCCATGTTCATTCTTCCTAACTCCTCCAAACATCTACCAGTCTCCTCCTAAACACAAAAAGCCAAAAGGCAAAATGTATTATTAATACTTTAGAATATGCTGGTCTGAGTTCAGAAAAAAGCTAGAATGCCACAGGTATATCCTCATCACATGGCACTATTAATATATATATAGCAATTAACAACATAGATATTGTTTGTAATACAGTAGTAACATGTATAATGTTATTTTATATATACATACATAGTGAAGAGAGAAATATAGACAATGAAACGTATATTTGCACTTCGCTTTTTCTGAACTCCTCCATGAAATGTGTATCTTTAAATTTTCCGTTATGGATGTATATAGAAACCTGGATGCTGGTGGCACAGCGCAGTGCAACAAAGAACATCAGTAACAATGCTCTGTGTCCACATTGGCATCATATGAGGTAAAGGAAATCCTACAGTCTAAAATTGCTGGAGTTGAAAGTTTTTAAAATTTGATGCACTGTCTGGTTGTGGGCCCTAGTGCCAGATCAGTTTTATTTTAGCTGCAGGTGCAGACCGGCAATCACAACAATTGTCACTTGGTGGAGCCAGATTACTCTGCAAATGGAAAACGCCTTACGGCTGGCTTGTGGACAAGCTCTCCGAGTCACGATTTTTACACAACAGATTGGAGAAAGAAAGACGGGAATCAGAGGACTTAAGTGTTTTGAGAAATCAAAATTTTTGCAATTTTGCTCTTATTTACTCTGTCATAGCCTTGCCAGCTGAGGAAACAGTCACTACCACACATTGAAATAGGACAGAAATGAAGTTGAGATACATTTGGGAATTTATGTGCAAACATGTAAGATGCAACCAAAAGCTGTCACTTTTTGGTTTTGCACAGTTTAAAGAAGTTCAGAATGTTGATGCTAAACTGTGAAATCCTGTTACTGATGATAGTTTTTTTTAATGTATCTGTCATTTTTTCCCCATTTCTCTCTTAATTTCTTTTAATACAAGTAAGAAAGGACAGAAAGTATTTACAGTATAATAGACAGAACATCCTAAGAGGAGAAAATGAGAGGATGCTAAACTACAAACACCTACTCTACACTATGCTCACATTAGCATGTTTCTTTTCCTGACTATATGAATGGGACATTTTAGTTAAAGAAGTGTGATTAAGTAAAAGCTCCTCTGGTTTCTGATTTTGTGTTATATTTGTTATAATTCCTGTAACAGAGCTCAAGGAACTTGCATTACTCTCTGCCATCTTGCTCTTCAGTGATGAGGAGTTATTACCAAGATCATAAAGTCACAGAATGGCCTGGGATGAATGGGTCCTCAAAGATCCAACCCCCTCTTGCCATGGGCAGGGACACCTTTCACTACACCAGGTTGCTCAGAGCCCCATCCAACCTGGCCTTGAACACTCCCAAGGGTGGGGTAGCCACAATTTCTTTGGGCAAACTGTTCCATAGTATATGTCCTCTCTAGCATGTTAGTATCTTCTCATTACATAATTTTTCTCTGCACTGAATTGCTCCAAACCAGTGAGATAAGGATAAATGACAGGTCTGCTTTTGTGGACTTGTCCTGACTGGCATATGAACAAAGCCTTACCTGTTCTTTCCACGCCTTTTTTCAGACCTGTCAGATCCCACACATTGGGAATAGACTATCAGTTGGCTCCAGCCTGCTGTTTTTCTTCAAAATACATTGAAAAGATTAAGACAGCTCTTGGTAAGTGACCTTACCTGCCAGAAAAGGCTGGCTCAGCCTGCACTCTGTCCATGGGTGTATCTTACAAGCAGGACAGAGAAGAGAAGTCAGAGTCCCCTGTCACAGCACTGGGGACTGTGGTTTAGTGCCAGCTTGGAAGGCCTTCTGCTTCCATGACACACTGGAGAAGATGATGGTCATGATTTTCAGATTCTTAAGGCAAGCCTGGCACACAGTCTGGTTGTAACAAGTGCTATTCTATCCTACAAAAAGGTGAGAAAGAAGAAGAACTGCTGGTGTTACAGATTTTGGATATTAAGTACAAAAGCATATTGGACATTATTAAGTCCTACCTTTGCTTTCCTAGGCAGTTAATTTACTCAATTATTTCTGCATAAGTCCCACTCTTTCAAGGTGGATGAACACATGATCATAAAAGCAAATTATATGTGACGAACAATTTAATGTATTACTATGGGCAGCAACAGGGTTTTTATGAAGAATTTAAAATGACTATGTTATGTTTGTCAAGGAAAGCAAATAGAACAAGTGAAAGTTAAACAACACACCACATTTTATAGAAAAGCAGAATTAAGTTAGAGATAAAAATCAGTAAAGATCAAACAGAAAAAATGTGACTATGTGAAATAAAGGAGTGATTTTTCCATGTACCAAAGGACAGCATTGTCTCTCTTAATGCTGGAAGTCTGAGTAGAGGCAAGATGAAAACAGATCACTAGTTCTGCTTACCTGGACTAGCTGGAAAGGTGCCCTGTGATGGCACAAGGCAGGCAGAAATTAGAATTTTCAGCCAGCAAGTTGATGGTTTTACTCTCCCATCACGAGCTGACCACAGGATTGGGATCTGTGCCCCAGATAGGAGGAACAGTCCCACAATTGGCCATGGAGGCCAGGGAAGCTCACAGAGTTGCTGTTCAGGTTGGAAAGCTCTCCTGTTTGTGCTAGGCCTGTTTGGGTCACCCACAATTTGGGGAATGCATTTGTGTCTTGGTGGCAGTTCCAGAATTAATTTTGTTGAAGGGTGAATTGATGAATTATGTTCCTGTGTGGTCCCATGGAGCAGAACACACCAGGATTTGGTGCAGGAACTCCAGACTGTCTCATCTCTGTCTCTGTCTCTGTCTCTGTCTCTGTCTCTGTCTCTGTCTCTGTCTCTGTCTCTGTCTCTTAAGAGCAGTGATGGAATGGGGTTGGTGGTGTCAGGTTATGCACCACATTGAGTTTGGGGTTCAGGTGGGCTCATCCACTGGACTCAATGATCTTGGAGGCCTTTTCCAACCTCTGGATTCTGTGATTCTATGTCACTCTCTTCTCCTTGGTAACAAGCAACAGGACAATAGGAGATGGCTTTGAGTTGCGCCAGGGGAGGTTTAGATTGGACAGTAGGTGAAATTTCTTCACTGAAAGGGTGGTCTGGCACCCGATCAGGCTGCCCAGGAAAGCAGTGGAATCACTGTCCTTGGGAAAAAAACATGTAGATATGGCATTTTGGGATGTGGTTTAGTGATGGCCTTGGCAGTGCAGGGTTAACAGCTGGACTTGATGATCTTGGAGGTCTTTTGTAACCTTAATCATTCTAAGATCAAAGAGCTGAAGACCTAGAAATGGTTGTGTGTCCCAGCCTTCAACCTGACATAGGAAGGTTTCTAAAACCTAGGAAACAACGAAGTGTGGCAGCCACTCCTTTCCTAAATCTCTTGTTACTCCTGCCCTTTCTGGTTGTCTTGACCAAGCTGGCCAAGTGCAAAAGTTCTTGCCCACAGGAAGGGATGAAGGTGTTTCTCCTAGTCAGTGCAGTGCCAGATCCTTGCCTCCAGGCTGCACATGAACTTACTAGGAGCCTTTGTTCCTGGAAACCAGAGCCCACAGCCTGAGCGTAGCCAGCCTCCTGCTGGGCAGCCAGCTGGGCACCCCATGGGGCTGAGGGAAGAGCTCGGGGCTGCCCACCACAAACCCCAGCCCTCAGCTTGGCTCTGAGAGATGAACAGCGAGCAGGCAGCAAAGACTGAGCCTGTGACAGGTACTTGAAGTCTATTCACATGTCTGGAGGGTCTGTTTGGTATTTAGAAGAAAGTAAATGGACATTTTCTGGCCTTTTTGAAACTACTTTACCATCCCTTTTGAAGCTTTAGAGGCCATGTTAAACTTAATATTCAGTGGAGTTCCTTAACTTGTGAAGCCTTAAACACTTTTCCTAGGGTTTTTGCATACTTATGTAACTTTAGATTTCCCCTACCAAAGTGCAAAATAAGATTTTTAGCCGGACTACTTCTCCTCTTCTCATTTTTTTTCATTCTTTAAATGGACCTCACATCCTCCATTCTGAACATTCATCATTCTTATTGCCCTCAAGTCAATATTTAGCATTTTCCAATCAGTGAATCCTCTTTAAACTGAACATTCAGGATTCCTGTGGTGTAGAAGTTTCCTGTTTTTCACTTTAAGTTCTCCAGTACTTTTTGCTACTGGTTTGGGCAAAGTTCATCTATTTAATCTATAATCTGCCTAGCAAAACTTGTGAAATCAAATGACTGAGGAGAGGAGGCAGAAGGGTAAATATAAGTAGGTAATTTGTGAAGCCTGTTCATCAGCCTGGCAAGCTCCTTGACCTGAGGTTTGCTGCAGGTTAGATTAGCTGGGTTTTTCTTCTTGTCTCTGACTTCTACAGTTTTGGCAAAGTACTTTGGGAAAGAAAATAGTTGAAAAAGAAGTTTTCAATTGCTCTTCCGAAGTTAATCAGGAATGGCAGAGATGCTTTCTAACAGCACATGGTGTGGATGTTATGCGTCCCCATTCTGCTGCAGAGGAGGGGTCTTTGGAGTTGGGAGCTCGTTGCACAGTTTCTGGCATCATGCACAGAGGTCAGGTGATAAGGAATGAGACATGCAGCCTGGCTGGGGAGATAAGCTTCAGAAGATCCTACAGTTATATTTCCAAAGCCAGTTTTGCTTTGTTGCAGCTGAAGGTGTTAATTTCCAGGTTTTCATGCCCAGGCTGCAGTCTCAGGATAAACTGCAATGCTATATCTGAAGAAGAATGCCTGAACTGCAGAACCAAGAAATTTGCTGGAAAGAAGAACGCTTTAACAAAACATCTAATTTAGTTGGAAAACCAGCTTTCTCTCTAAACCGGTTTGAAATGCAGTCTTCCAAAGAGTCCAGCATGCATTCACAAATGAAGATCCAAAGGAAACAGCTACCTGTGCTTTCAATGTCCTTCAAAGGGACAAGCTCAGCCTGTTTGCATGGCCCAGTTACAAAGAGTGTAACTGATGCTTCTGTTGTGAATAGGATATTTTCAGGCAGCAAAAATTCCTACCTCCCTCACGCATGTCCTCACCAGCTGGGTGCTGTAAGAATCGTGGAGCAGTTCAAGGAAGACTGTGCAGAATCAGACCAAACCCACCCTGGTTCTTACAAAGGCTCTGACAGCAATCCTGGTGCCTCCAGACTGACAGCAAGGGGATATTTCTCAGCAGAGATATTTTAGATGATAAACGGCTCCCTCAATCTATTCATCAGCGTGTCTGTCACACAAGCTACTACTTATTGTCTAGGTGCAAAATCAACCTTGACAGCATAATGCACCACCTTTTCCACGTGGGAAGAGTCCTGACATTTTAAACAACAGAGGTGCCAACACTCTGCCCTGCTTTACAGCCGGCAGGCTTTGACCAGGCACTCAGTGCGCTAGGCTGCTGTCACAAAATCAGGGATCAGTAAAAACCACTTTATTTTGCACCTTCATTTGTGTACATGCATTGAACCTATGGTTGGAACATGGTGTTTCAAACTGGGTTAGCTAGAAAGTTGGCTTTCCAACCTAATGAGATGTTTTGCAAAGCCCAGTTCCTCTGGGGCTTTTCCCCATTTCATAGGCTCTGTGAAGAGTAAAACTGGTGAAAAGTGCCAAAGTTCTCTCACTTTTTGTTAGACAAATATGCAACTTCTCAATGCTGTTAATTCCACTTTAGGAAAAAAAAAATAGATGTTTTATTCAGAAAGATTTCCACTAAAATATATTTTAGGGATCAGTGACTTACATGCAAGTAAGATTTTTCACTATATCCACTTGATTTCTGAAGAACTTTAACAGCTTTTAGGCCTGAACACAAACACATCATCATCAATTAGATCAGCTCTTTAAACAAAACAAACCATAAGCTATTGCTTCTCTCTCTGCTTACTTGTAGAAGGTTACAGTTGTCATCTGTTGGTTACCCCATAAAAATCATTAAAATGCTGATGCTCCAACGCAGAAGCAGTAGGAAATATTTCTGTATTAGATAAGGCATTTTACACAGAGATTTACACAGAGAAGGGAAATGGAGGGGTTTTTTTCAATGTCTGTTTTCAAGAAGTGGAATTTCAAAAGCAGCTTCAAGTCTTGGGTCTTATTATTATTCATCAGTTAGTTTTCATTGTGCAAAAATTATTCCATCCAGTGGGCCTGAAGTGATGAGTAAAAAAAAAAAGGGAAAACTCAGTACAGACTAGTCAGCTCCCATTTCAGAAACATGATGGATGCTTAGAGGGAAGGCAACAGATTTCTTAACACAATGATATTAGATCAACTTCTAAAATAGGTGCCAAGTGAATTAAAGCTCAGAATATGTTCTTATGGTCAGTGCTAGACTACTCCAAATCTGGTCCAAGAAAAATGCAGTCCTGAGCTATCTCACAGCTTGCAAAAGCAAAGTACAGCACGGTTTTCCTGACTGATCCTTAACTCATGCAATAGGAAAAATCTGCACGCTCTCACAAAGAATAAAAGCTTTTGCAGTACTTTTAGAGTGATGGCGTTTCCAGTCCATGGAGAGCACTGGCAACCACCCAGAACAACTCTCCTTCTTACAAGCCCCTGCCACCTGATCTCTGATCCAAGGGCAGCAGCTACTACAGCATGTTGGGAAAGAAAATGCCCAGGGGTCAGTGTGTGCACATGGGTGACACGTAGGAACGAAGGTCAAATGGCCACTGCAGACAAGTATTCCATCTTCTTGATCAACCCCTCTGCTTAAAATATACTTTGAATAGGAAGAGAATTTCATCTGCAGCAGAGACAAACAGCAGCTGAGAGGGGCTCACTTGGCTTTGAAGTGAAGCATCTTGGCTCTGAGAAAGGCAAACATCTCCTAAGTCTCTTATGAAGCCCAGAAGAAGGGAAAAAAGTCTTACTTCCTTGATGAAAATGAAAATATTGCTGGGGCCAGTCTCCTGGAGCTGTGGATGGATGAAAGTGCAGCATCACAAGTTATAAAAATTATTTTGAAACCTGGCTTATTACTCCAGCCTCTTCTCCTGGCCTAGACATTGATCTTTTCTTGACATCTCCTGGTTAAAATCCTTATAAACACCTTATTTTGCACCATAAAAAAGAAATGGATATTGTGAGGTATATTTTGAAGTTGAAATACAGTTATCATGCCCAGTTCAGGAAAAAAATGTGTGGTAATAAAGGAGTGTAGGTGCATTCAACTGTCTGAAGCCAAGGCTAGGGGCAAATCAGATCAGATCAGCACAGCTGAAAATGGGACAAGCTATCATTAACATTAGGTGATTGCCTAGTTTCACTACTGATTTCTTTAACAGAACCTGAAATAAAAGTGAAATTAAGAAGAATCCCACACCTCACACCCCAAGTGGACTCCATGTGTCCTTTGTGCCCTGAGTTCAGACCAGCAGCCAAGCCCTGGTGCTGGAGCTGGAGCTGGAGAGCAGCTCCAACAGCTCCGGGCTCACAGGGCTGTGTGCCTGTCAGCTGCTCAAGGCACGTGGTGATTTCACCATGGATATTCCCAGCCCGATGTGTTCCCTTGCTCTCAGCACAGGGCAGCCTGGGACTTGAAGCCATTCTTGGCTCCCAAAGTGAACTGCCCCAGAGGACCTTTGGTTTAAAGGGCAGCCAGCACCTCTTTTTCAACACAGGGCTTTAGGGATATAGCCTGGAAATGGCTTGGCCTAGTTTGGTTCTTTAGCCCTGTGTTAAGTGCAAAAATTGTGCATATGCACAGAGTCTGCTGGGTGCTCAACTCCCTCTTTCTGGACAGAAGAGCTTCCTTCCCCCATAACCTCTCACTTCTCCCTTGGGCCTTGGCAGCAATATTCACAGCTTACAAACTCAGGTGACAGGATACTTCTGAGGAGAACAAACAAGGGAATGTTGGGATTTTAGAACCAACAGATGTCCATTTTAATACTAGAGTTCTGACAAAGAATACTCTGCTCCTGAGCTTTACAACAGGCTTTGGAAGCCGCAGACCTGTCCCTGCTGTCACTACCCATTTCTTCCAGGCAGACCTTTGTGACAATCACTCCATCTCTTTAGTTCTTGACCTGGTGAGTAGAAGGCTCTTCTGGTGCCCTTCATCCCGTCCCTGGTATCAGCAGGACTTCCAAGAGAGGCCCATGCCTCTGGGGTACATTCCTTCTCCACACATGCTGCTCTGGAATGCTAGATGGATGTCAGGACCTGCTTTCACAGGCCGTTAATGGCAGCCCTGGAAGAGCTGTCTATTCTCTCTGGAAGAGAACAGTGTCTAGGACTGAGGTGATCAGCACATGATAGACAAAGCAGGTACTGACTGAATGGAAAAGCACCTTGTTCACTGCCCAGGCAATCACAAAGATGGGCTTCACCTCCAAGGGACCTGGCTGAGCCAGCACAGAGAGTGCTCAGCTGTTCCATTCCACAGTCTCAGGACTGGAGCCAGGACTGTGGGCACAGAGAGCAAGGAGCTCACTTTGGCAAGAGGGAGAGGTCAGCAGCTTTGGTGTGTGCTCTGGCATTCAGGAGAAAAACCTACCTTGCTTGCCCCACCACTTTTTTGGAAGTCTCTGAAAAATTTCCCACCACGCTAAGACAGGAGCCAGGCAAAGCCACCACGCTTGTTCCCTAGGCAGAGGGAGCACAGCAGTTATCCATCCTGGCCGTGGAGGCTTAAAGGCACTGGCAGCTAATGTCTGTCAGATACCTCTGAGTCCTTGAAGAGGCCTTCTTCTGGATTTTCTGCCCAGAAGAAGTAAAGGAACTCGTGGCAACACAAGCACTTTGAGTTAGATGTTTCCAACCCCTCTCTGACTCGGTCCTCTGCGATGTTCATGGTTATGCATCTTGCAGGCTCTCTGATCCTCACATTTCACGGATTCTGACCCACTTCAACAGGATGTGCTGGTTTTAAAGTGTGGGTTATGTTTCTGTGTCTCAGCCAAACACTTTCTTGTACCTTTTGTGAAAACAACTGACAATACCTGTGACCTCTCCTACACTTCATTGAAGCAAGGAACAACTTCACCAAATCACAGCCTGGGTCTCACCTTTTGCCATTCTCTAGAGATCCAACTTCAGGGGGCACAGAGTCCTTCCTTCCTTCCTTCCTTCCTTCCTTCCTTCCTTCCTTCCTTCCTTCTTTCTCTCTTTCCNCTCCCTCCCTCCCTCCCTCCTTTCCCTCCCTCCCTGCTTTCCCTCCTTTCCCTCCCTCCTTTTCCTTCTCCTTTCCTCTTAGATTAGAGACTATATCTTTGAGATTTCACCTGGGACATGTTTTCAGCCCTAGCTAACTCCTGCTGCAACTTTATATATACATACTAAGTCATGTCCAAGCTTTCATTTGCATTTTAACATTACATCAGGCAGTGAAGCTTTCTGCCTCTGTGGTTATCCCAGCAAAGACAACTTCTTCCCCTTTTTGCTCCTCCCTCTGATCAGTGGGATACCAAAGACCTTGCAGCTACATATAAAACATGTTTTTTCCCCTTTAAATACAGCTTTTGTTTGGATTTTGCAAAACTGCTTGTAATTAGAGCATTCCTGTTCAGAGAAACACTGCTTGAAGCTACCCCCACACCCACTCAGACAGCCTCTTGCTAATTCAAATTCCAACGAAATTCAGAAAATTACTCATTCTGCGTTTTACTTTTGATTTGCTGATGTCCTTCTCTACTTTTTTACACAGTGTTTTCCAAATACAACCCACTAAGGGTTGTCTTGTTTTCCCTGTAGGTTCCACCCCAGTTCTGCACAGCAGGGTGCTGAGCTCGGACCACTTTTCCAAGTCTGTAATTTTTCAAGGCACAAGGTCAGGATGACCTAGGAGCCATTTTAGTTCTCCCTTTGGGACCTCTAATTCAGACATCCCGCAATATTTCGGTATTTCTTGACCTTAGAAGTTTCAAAGTTCTCCCAAATAATACAAAGGGGCTTCCTCAGTTTTTAGAATTTTTTTTCTAAGGGACTTCAGGCATATCATTGTGTGTACCAAGGCAACTTATGGCAGTACCTGCACGGCCAGTGCTTCCACCAGGCATAGGCATGAGAGGAGGGAAAGATGCTCTGTGATTCAGTCTGGAAAGGAGTCTTCTCTACCTGGTAAATTGTAAAAGAGGGCTGCAATATGATGCACAGAATGGAGGGACTTTTCTACATACCCTTTTATTTATTCCTAAGGTGACACGTCTGCAGTGACTTTTCATATCCAAGTTTTCATTTCTAAACTATGGATGCTATGGGGAATACCACACAGCACATGTGACCATAACGCACACATTTGTTTGTTGTTAGACTGCCAAGTTCACAGAGAAAATCCTTCAGACGTGGCTCAGTTTTCAAGGACAGAAAACCCTCAAGCACAAAAAAACCCTCAAGAGGACAAACAAACTGCACTTGTGTTCACCAACAGGCTCAGGGTGCAGGAGGCAGCCCACAACAGGTCAAGAACACACTACTGCTTTAGTGCCAGAGCTCCAAGGGAAGAGCTGACCATCTCTTATGTCCTTCTCTGTAGCCACTGAGCAAATTCATGTGGGTCTCAGAATCCACAGATATCACTACTTTTTGAAAAATACAGATTTCACCACTAAAAATGAAGCCTGAAAATGTTATGCCCAGAGCACTGGCATCTGTGGGAGCAGAACTATTTCTTCACATGGAGTAAACAAGTTTTTACACACCAAATTAATTCCTTACTCCAGAGCTGGTCCTGAGGGGCCAAAGCAACCCACGTTGCTGCTTGCTCGGTGCAAACCCAGCAGAGGCTTTGGCAAGGCTTCCCCACACGGGTACCTGAACTGGAGCGCTTGAAGGGATTCCATTTAAGGCAGAACAGGGATTTCACGCTCTCCCTCTGGCTCCCCACACACAGCTCCTGCCTTTGAAGGCAGCCCCTCTTCCCGCTGGCCACAGTGGGAACAGACCCTGGGGATGCTGGCACAGCACTCCCCTGGGACACCAAGCCTGGTGTCAGGAATGTGCTCCCAGGGGCGCCGGACAGAGGGAGCTCAGGGAGCTCAGCATCCCTCTGGAGGCTCCCAGCACCTCCCCTGGAAGGGGACCCGGAGCAGCAGCTGGCAGCCAGCCAGTAAAGGCCTGTGGAAATCACCATGAAACAACAGCCCAAAATAGGTTTCCCATCCGGGACAGGCCAAGAAATTACTTTGGATGCAGGCAATAGGTCTGGCTTTTCTTCCTCATGGGAGTGAAAGAACTGGAGGAGAAATAAGAACTGCAAAGGAATGTAAGATTAGAGAAAATATCTGAATGAGAAGATCTCCTCCAATAGGTAGGAGATGAAGGTATGGAAAGTATGAAAAGATGGGAAGCTTATTGCTCCTGTCACACCATCCCTGTTTAGACTGGGAGTGGAGACGGAAAGAAAGGGCGTTCCCTTAAAAAATGTAATTGAGTGAGACATAAATCAAGAGTCAGTTCACTGGAGTAAATTAAGTTTGGCTGCTGTGAAGAGTGAGGAAGTGAAAACCTTTGGTTGGCTGCCCAAAGGAAGGGAGGAGAGGAGATAAGGTATGAGGTAGGTGATGAAAGGGATGCAGAAGCACAGAAATGTGAACAGGTTAGAGCTGATAAAACATTGTGCTCTAGGTCCTACTTTTCCTATTCCAGTGGCTTGGAAGTGTGAGACATAGCTGATGAAAGAGCCTGCAATAAAGAGACAGAGACACCAGGACCACTTTTCAGTAATAAGCTTTTTCTTTTTTAGAATTCAAGCTTACACAGTTATCTATGCCCACTATATTCATAATTACATTTTAATATCTGCATACAAAAGCTATGTAAAAATTATTTTCTTCCCCAAATATACAAATTTTCTCTTTAGATAGTTTAAAACATTTGTGATCACAGATTTTTTTTAATATATTTTAGGCTGAAAAAATATTACCAATCTAGCATAACTTTTAACACTGTTTGCAAAAAAATACATCATCCAAGGTACTTTGTTTTTTACTGCATGGTGTAATGTTTGCCTTACCCTCAGGGCATGAAACTGATATAAAAAAATAAACCAAATAAGCAAAACCCACAAACCTCATAGACAAAGTAGTAAGTCCTCCCAACCAACTTCATAAAAACAAATAACCCAAACCACCCTCCTCTTTAAAAAAATTCTGAATGACTAATTTGATGTATTTATGAGCAAACTGAAACTGTAGAGTGCTAAGGAAGTAGGAAAAGAGAAAAAGAAATTACAGTATATCAGCTAGTTCATGCCCTGATACTATCTTTACCAACATTAAATGTGTAATTAAATAAAGTGTCTTTTAATGTTTTACATTGTGCTCAGTAATTTACATAAATTTAACCCACACCTGGGTGCTGATGTAGATTTACATTTGATTGTCTTGTGCATAAACAACGTTAGCATTTAAAGAAGGTAAACTGTGCAATGGACAGTCACAAACAACTTATTACCTGCACAATATTGCTTTTTGAAGGCGACATCAGTCAATGTGGATACACACAAATAATGCATACTCTTTGCATTTGCTAACATCTACACTAAAACTTTGTGATAAGGCCAAACCTTTTTTTTTTTGTTTTCTTTTTAATTTTAAAGCAAAAATATACCATATTAAAAAAAAACCCAACAAAAACCCAAAAAACGTGCTCACACCGTTTTGAGTCTTTAAGTGGAAAATAAATCTCTATCACACTAGAATAAAATTCTCTCTATAAAATTTAAATACAGATCACTTCATTACTATATCAAAAGGAAACGTCCTGCAATCATTTCCAGATGATCACAATAACAAGACACATTAAGAGGTTCTGTTGTCTCTTCCTTTGTGAAAAGATAAACGTTGAACACTTTCAATTGCTCTCACAGTGAGAGGAAAACGTTCCTTGGTTGTGGATTTTGATTCTGTCAATGAAAAAGGTTTAGCCTTAGGAATGCTGGCTACATCTCAAAACCATAAGACTGATTTTTAAAATTTATGATTCATGCAGCAAGAAGTCAATATGACACATACAGATTAGAGTTCCATAGCATAAAAATACATCACTAGCAATGACATGCTCTGCTTGTGATTAACAGCCCTCTCTTGGCAGATTTCTGATATAAATGGTCTTTTTGGACAGTTTTTTCCTCTTTCTGATACCTGTCTCTGAAGAAGCAAGCAGTCTGCTCAGGGATGATTTTGGACGTGGGAGGTCTAACTCTAACATCTACATTTTGGCAGAATGTAAACAAAAATCATTGTCACACACTATGTATGTTATTATAAATATCACAACTTAACTGAGATTACACATGAAATGAGTATCTAAATGCACATGTTACTCAGGGCAATACCATGAATGGTGACCATCAGGTTTGACAGGAAAAACCTTCTGTGTAAGACCCACATGTAGACCACAAAGCGACCACGAGAGCCATGTGGCACCAGTAGAAACAAGACTCTGGACTGCACTGGAAAGCACAAATTTGTTATTTCGCTCAGAAGGCCAGATATTACAAACGGTGCTGACTGTGGCATTGGTGTCTGCCACTGAGGTGGTCAGTCCAGGGGCTCAATCCCACAATGGCTTGAGACCACTAACATTTAGAAGTCTTTGCAGAACTAAGGTCAGTTAGTTTGGCTCTCACGATTACATAAATCAGCAGTCGTACTGAGGAAGTAAAGGAAGTCACACAAAGTAAGATTGGTAGGAGATCAGAAGCCATTAGATGTCAGTACATCAAATCTGTCCAAATAAGAGTTTCACTTTAGTGTTCAAATAGTGAATACTATTAGCTCAGTCTGTTAATTACTGTCAGACTCCAACTTAACCTAAAAAGATAGGAAAGTATGTTGATGTATGTCCTTTCTGCTTAGAGCACTGCCAGAACTGTCAAAGATGGTTGCCTGATTTTAGGCACTTCAGTCCATCTCCAATCACCTAAGGAAGGAGGCCTGATTTTCTGAACCCTGCCTAAGCACAGCTCCCAACTGCATCAGCATTTTGGAACTGGAAGAGATGTGATGCTTCCTCTCCCGGCTCTCATCTGCAGCTCAGTCAAAAGCTTGAATGCTTACTCAAGCTTACATTAAGCAAACAGGTGAGGTACTTGCACTGGCTTCAGGAGGACTTCCATGCTCAGATCCATGGCAGAACAGAGCTTCAAAAGACATGAACATTTCTCTTTTCTTTGCAAGTCGCTGTGGGCATAGGCGCTGATGCCTAAGCTTTTTATATATTTGTCATAGATTTGTAGCTTTGTAGATTTCTAATACATGGCGGTAGCTCCCAGTACTTTTCCTACCCCATTTCCCCTACATTTAGAACAATAAGATAGCCTTGTAAGACATATTATCCTACATTCCCGAAATACTATTTAGTCTTGCCTCTTTAGCCAAGGACGTCTTATTTTCTTTTACCATGTATCCTAGACATAATAAATATGGGGCTAGAAACTCAGGGAGGGGCCCCAAATGGGGCAGAACCAAAAGGGAGGATTACTTAACTACTGCTCTGCTAATGGGACACTATTGTTAAACGTGCTAATTCGTTAAACTAATAAAATTGTAGAAGTCCTGTATCACGTATGCATTTTGCCATATTTGCACCTGGAGGCCTCCAATTCTGCTTTTATATTCCTTGCTATATTATTATTGTCTCAAAAGTGTGTTGTTTTGTTTCCAGATTGTGAAGGCATCAGCGCAAGTAAGGGATCAGCTGCTTTTCTGAGTTCCCTGTAAGTCCTTTATCAAGTCAGCCCAAATCGCCTACCCAAAGAGCCAGTTTCTGACTCTGTCCCCAAGACAGTGCTCTACAAGGAATTTGGATAGAGGTGTTGTTTAGCCACATGCTTCAAGATGGAGCAAACACAGCCAACAAAAGAGGTTCTACACCAAATATTTAAGAATGAATCTCCAATGTATCTTCACTGCTACCTGCAAAAAAACCCCTAAACACCCCAGTGTGTTTCATGTTCTGACAAAAAAAAAAACTTAAGTGATAACACTAGTGCTCATAGCTCACAACAGGTGAATATGGTATCAAGGAACAGGGAGAACAAGATTCCACATCCCTAAAAACATGCCAAATAGCACTCCAAATGCTTTATCAATGACATAGGGAAAGAAGGGCAGAAAGAATTTAACTCCTGACACACATATTTCGTGTTCCATCTGTAAGTCTTCCTGAGTATCCTGTTTTTATGAGGGGATAAGCACAAAACATATAGGTTCAGATATGGGCCATGAGCTTTGAAAGTCAACACACCCACTCTAACAATGCCCATAACTTGCTGGGCAAATGGGTAAATAAACAGCAGAGAAAGAAACTGGTACAAATGAATGCACAACATGAAAGAATGTGGGGTATGAGGCAGTGCAAAAAACACGAACGAAAACTCTGGTTCCCAGGAAGAACAGAAAGATGCTTTTGATGTGTCACACAAATTCAGAGAATGGTTTAATATCAAGTTTATAAAACCCAGGGACAACATCCCTGAGTGGAGATGGATGATAGAGAGGAACCTCTACCTACAATATCCTCATCACTGGTCTCCGAACACTCCAGGACTGTGAGCACTGGCTTGCAGATTTAGGCAGCAGGACATTTTGTCATTGCTCAGTTTGGTTCCTGCTAGTGCAGTTAGTGGAAATAAATTAAAAGAATCAAGAGAACATCAAGCCAAATGAAACATATACAGACACCAGGGAGGGAGAACCCAGCTGATCCACACACACACACACACGGGATAGAGTCAGAGAAGGAGAGAGAGAAGATAAAAATATGGAAATACGTTTGAGACATCTGCGGAAGATTTGTAATTATATATATATAAAATTATATATATACGTGCATATAAACTTTATATATATATATATATAT
>WEKY01025630.1:313508-337369 GCA_013390045.1 Picathartes gymnocephalus | reverse complement strand
TATATATATATATATATATATAAAACAAAGGATTACTGCCCAGCAACACTATTTGTATTACTGGGATAAAACTGTACAGTCTTGAGTGTTACTAATAACACAGTTGGTTTCTGTCCCATCTGAAGGTCACCTTGTCCTCATTCTGTGAGCCCTCATATCTCTGAACAACTCTGAGACACTGCCTGCTATCCTGACAGAGAGCCTTCTCCCTCAGAGTGACGGATTTTCCACATACCTCAGAAAAAGCAGACCCCCCCCACTCTCAGGAAAAGCACCTCAGAGGATCAAATTTCCCTTCTCACTCCAACAAACCTTCCAGTGAAGTTACCTGGAGTCCACATTTAGTAACTGAAGATCTTAATATCTTATACACATGGAAAAAAAACCTCAGTCCCTTCTAACACTCTGCATTGTTTTAAATACTTGACTTACGGGGCACAGTTAAACTGCATCTGCTGGAAAAAACCTCAGAAAATGATGGGATCATGATCATGATGAAGATCCTAGATCATAGTGGTAATTGTTACAATATAAACAATCACAAAGACCAGAAATTTCATATTATGAATTGGCCAGTTGTACCTGGCAAAAGGAGGTAATACAAGACAGAATTGTCAGGGTCAAATTAACAATAGCTGTTTTAACTTGAAGGCAAATTTATTTTTCTGCCACTTCAACCTCTCTCCCCTATTTTCCAGGCAATGATGGGTGTGAGCTGGTGACCACGCAAATGCTGGTGAATGAGATTGGTCTGTTTGTATTTTCACTGTTAAGCTGTCAAAACACTCACATCAAAGGACTGAAGAACAAATTGCAATAGTCACAAGTACCCGCATTAAAGGGATGTTTTCATCCATGTGTATACAACTGCCCCCCAGCAACCCCAAAAGAAAACCCAAACAAAACCCCAGCCCCATCTCAAGAAACAGAAGACCACAAAAGAAGAAGAACAAACAGGTGAGAAGAGCTGGGCAACGGGATGAAATGACAGCCAGTAGTGCGACGGGGGTGTGGAGAACCACTTCAGTCTCTCTAATCCTCAAACACTTCCAGGAACAACGGAGGGAACAGTTCTGTGGGGCACTCCACCTTCATGTGCAGGAAGCGGCTGGCATGGCAGGCTCCGATCATTCGCAGGTCTGTCACTTTCATCAGCAGTTTTGGCCAAAAGTGTGCAACATGGTGTTTTCTGTAATTAATGTAGTGTTCAAATGCCAGGAGGAAACCCTCTTGACACTTTTCTATTCTCTCGACGCAAACAAGGCCTGGGCGATCTGCAGATACAAAGCAGCAGCATTATCATTCTTCTTACTTATTTGCTTTATCAAAATCCTGATTATAAATCAGGAAAAATAGGATGATTCTGATGCTGTTAAAAAAGGAGAGAGACCACGGACTTTTGCAGCTCTGCCACAAACTTCTTTCACTCTGGCCAACTCAATTATCAGTACTATCCCTGTTAAAACAAGAAGATCATCCTTCCTTTCTTTGTCCTTTGCCTGCTTTGCTCAGAGTGTAGCTGTTTGGGCAGCATTTCCTTACAGTGACTAGAGCAACAGGTCCCTGATTTCAGCTAAGACCTCTAGCTACATTTTTCTGTAGAAAAAACTAATGAAGAAACAAAAAAAATTTCTTGTCAGATATTTAAATTACAGTTAATTTCTATCTGTTTTTCTACAATCTAACCAAAGCTTTGACCATGCTTTGATCCCAGGTGAGCTGTTATGGAGCATCAAGGAACAACCAAGGCCAAAAATCTGGCTGTCTCAACTGGCACTCAGATGGGGACTGGGAAAGTCCCTTTCAAAAGTCACCTCTCAGGAGACACTTCTGGGAAAGCAAGTCCTTTGAATTGCCTTCTGAAAGCCCTGCTCCCGTATCACTGTGTAGGGACATAAAAATAAATCAAAATGTTTTGATGGGGAAGATGAAGTGCTGTGTTGTGAGTAATGTGGAAACCTTTCTATCTCAGATGCAGTTAATGCTTGTAAATCACTGACTGTGTATTGTTATTCAGTGCCCAATCTTCAAAGCCATCTTAAAACAAAATCTTGCCAAATCTGCCACTGCCCAAGAATGGAATTTCCTCTTTGGGCTGGCACAATCGCTGGAAGCATATTTGAAAACATACTCAAACTGAGCAGGTTAGAAACTCTTTGGAAACCATATGAAGTCATGTGTGCTGCTTTTGTATCATGACCAGTTGCAAATGGTCCCAGTGTAGGGAAACAGCACAGCTCATAAATTCCCATTAGGAAGCAGTGCTGCTGTTAATTAGGAAAACAAGAGGGCAAGTCAAACTAAACATATGAGACTGGTGAAAATGTGTATGAACCACCCAGTGCATGACATTACTCAGGAGAGTAGGGCATTTATCATAAGGACCAGTGTTGCTAAATAATCCATTTTTAATTTAAGGCACTCTGGTTCAGAATCAGAACCAGTTTCATCTTGATGATCATCCCTGGCTCAATCCCTAAGTACCAAATTGAGCAAGGTGTGTTACCAAAACCACTTTCATGTCCATCTCTCTGAACACCCTGAATTTTTTCCTAGTGCTCACCAAAATAAGTCTAAGGTGCACTGGGGTTTTGAGAGAAAACTTTTCCCACATTACTCTAGTCAGTACTACAAGATCTAACATATCTTATTTCTTTTACAAAGAAGCTTGTGATAAAGACCAAAGAGTTTCAAAATTATTTGGATCCCAATATATTTCTGTTCTCACCTGATGACATGAGCAGAACAGCCTGAAGAAGTGCAACCTCGGTGTCATCCAGGTTAAATGAAGAAAGAGACATGCCCAGGTCAAAAATGGCATCAGACACTACGCCAAGACCCCCATTTTTCAGCTGGCCCCTTGTCACTGCCATCTCCCCATTTAGCGTTAAAGTCTCACTCTCGGGGTCATAGCGAACTGCTGCTCGGAGGGACATGATCTCCATACAGCAGCCTTTCAGAAGGATGATCTGGTCTTCACATGGCAGCTGCAGAAATTATAAACGGCAAAGAAAAATTCACGTTTGTCAAACTGAGTGACTTTTACAACTACAATAAATCCACGAGCACGACATTGCAGTTCACAGCCCAGGACATTGCCCAGCAGAGTGCAGCTCCCCTCCAAGCATGCTGCTCACTGACTGCACAGCACAAACCCCCTGGATCTGTGTTCCTGTCTTCAGGAATTGCCAGCAGGTTAGCATTCCCTGGTTAGCATCCTCACACATCCTTAGGAAATCTAGCAATGACACAGCTGTTGGCTCCCTCAGCTTACAACTTATCACAGCAGAATAAACTACAATTGGGGCTGGTACAAACCTCAGCCATCCCAGTTAAATTCACTACCAGCCATATTTAGTTCTTACCTGACCAGAGGAAAAAACAGACATTTGGGAAGGTCTGTAAGAGTGGACTGTGCCTTAAATAAAAGGAATTAAATAAATGTTTATGTCTAGACTAAAGACCACAATTGGTGGAGCAGGAATTCTCACTGCCCATTTCAACAACAGAGACTTTATTAATCTGTAGTTAATCTAGTAAGGGTCCTCTCCCTAAGCTCCCTACATTATTGTGGGACCGACAGAAAATCTATGGCATAGCTACAGCTTTTGTGCTGGTGCATAAGCTGTGATCATCAGGGCACGTGTCTTTTCCATGGCATTAACAAAGGCAAGCTGTCCAAATTGTTAGATGTAGGTTCTGTATTTACAGAGTATAACCAGGATGCTGACACATGAGCAGAATGTGTTCTATAAAGAATGTCTTTATGTTTTCATAGGTAATTCAATGATAACAAAACCCACCAAGACAATTTTGAGACTGTTAACATATGTGAACCGCAAGGGTCCCACATATGAAAGAGCAACACACTTCTACTTGGCTTGAAAGGAGGCAAAAAGCCATTTATTTTTTATTTATATAAAATTATTATATTTACCTGTTTTGCCATTCAAAACGAAACCCCCATGAACTATAGGTTTACATGGCAACACTGTACTTGCAAAGCAAGTGCACTGATTTGGTGGGAAATGATGCAGAGCTGCATAATGCAAGTGGAAAGCAGCTCCCTGTCAGAGAAGAGTTTTAAGCGCAAAGCTAGCCATGGTCAGGAAAATGAGTTGAGTCATGCGGCTACTTTTCCAGCAATGCCAGCTTCAGGTGTGAAGTGTTTGATACACAAGAAAATTGACTCATCCTGTTCAGGGCAAATCAGTTTCACTGCAGACAACCCTTAGCTCAGCAGCAATGTGGGGAAGACTGCACAGGCACAGCAGGAGCCTCACTACCCAATGACAATCCCAATGTTTGGCAGCAGAGACTGAAGGAGGGAAAGAAACAGAGTGAAAAAAAAACTTAAAACAAGAATAGATATGTGAGAGGAACCATGAAGAGATACTGGAATAAGCAATGGCAGTGAAAAAAGGGAAATGAAAGAAAGAAAGAAAGCGAGAGGGGACAAGAAAAGAGAAATAAAACAACCATCAAGTCTCTGAAGAGAAGGAAGAATAGTAGAAAAGATAACAGTAGAGGAGGTATTTTGTGATGCTTCAGCTATTTTATTAGTGAACCATGAAACTAATGAGGATTTCTCTTTCTACTTGATCCATCTAAAACCTTTTTTATGGTAGTGGTGGTCTGACTATGCCTGTCCTTCACCTCTTTTCCTAATTCTGAAGAATACATGGGACACTTGTTACACAAGATGCCAGGCCTCAGGTCTTATCTGCCAGTAGCAGGAGTTACCAAAGATAGGAAGCTTGAACATCAGTTCCACTCCCAACTGTCCAGGTTTTAATGCTACCCACAATCATCACCTGAGTGTTGCCACAAGACCACCTTCCAGTAGCAGGATCAGCAAATGTGACTGAAACTCTGCCATGTGTTGTCCTTTCCTCCCTCTCTGCAGGGAGAAAAAGCACAAGGCAGGAACCTGAGGTGCTCACCTCTGCAGGACACATGTGCAATGCAGCACCATGGAATTGAGCTGAGCTGAGCGACCTCAAAGGGTGTTTACACAGCTTCACCCACTGTGGAACCACTGATACCTTGACATTTAAAACTCACATCTGACTTATTACATTCTCCTCAATCTTCATCTTCTAAGCAGAAAGAAAAGCAGGAAGGAAACAACAGAAGAAATGCTAAGAAGCAAACGAAGTTTTCCTTATACTTTGATTACTCTGGGATTGTTTTGAGGCAGGGGACAATGGATGCACAGAAGCTAAGCTGGGCACTCACAGTGCTTTGCTGGCTTCTGCATGTGTCCAAAGATGTGAAAAAGAAGGAAAAGTAGCCATGAAAATATTAGTGGCCATGGATGTTCCTTGTCATGTCCCTCTTTCATAGAGATTTACTACATTCTCAGACAGCTTCTGGAATTACGAACTGAGTTAATGTTTAAATGCTCTGCAGGTACTATGAAAAAAGGAGGGTTTTTTCTCATAAAAAAATCCACAGCCCACACAGTGTTGCTTCCAAGAAAAAGATATGGGTTAAAAATCATAATGGAAACAAAGTTAACAAGAGGGTGCCCCTTCAAAAAAGAGCAAATATTTGTAATTTTCTTCATGCTACAGCAAGTGCTATATGACAACTCGGAGGACAGCTGTCCTACTCCTTTGTATTCATGAGGAGCTGTCCTTCACCCTGCCATAGATCTTGCTGTATATGGGCAGGTGTCAGGTTTACACAGTGGCTCAGCTGTAAACAAAGCCTGTCCAGCTGAGCCACGTAACATACAGAGGTCATGCTCCATGATGCCTTGTCTTCTTCATCCATGCTTCCAGCCTAGCTCTGACACAAGTGGGCCCGTGATAGCCAGGAGGGGTAGGAGATGTCAGATGGGCACTGAAGTCTGTGTGTGACTGGCAAAGCTTTCTAAATTAGAAAGACTACCTTGGCATGCCAGTGCAATTTCCCACCAACAAATGCCAGATCAGAGGAGACAGGTTCCCTCAGATGCTAAATGCTGTAGTGGCCTTATGATCTATGGACCTATTCCTTGTATTTTAAAATCTTCATACTTGGCTACTATTTCATGCTTCCTTGACTGATGGTGCCAATGCAGAGGCTGGCCAGGGTGAGATATTTACACTATGACAGCTACTGATATTTACCTCTTCTTGTTCTGTACTTGTATGCCAGAGGACATATACAGCTCTCTCTGACTGACCTGAAAGAAAAGCTGCCAGCCACAGTGGAGTAGAATGTTATGGTTGCCTCACCCTTCCTTCCTGGTAGGGTGTTGACCTCAAAGGGTGCAATGGAAGGTGTTCCTGCCGATGGCAGGGGAGTTGGAACAGGATGATCTTTAAGGTGCCTTCCAACCTGAACCATTCTACGATTCTATGAAAATTATTTAGTTAATTAATACTGAAATATTATTTCAGGCTGCAGTTCTGATACCATTTTTTAAATGGGGGAAAGAAGTATAGTCAGCCATTGCATCTGGTCCTTCAATAAAAATGATACCTTGGTACAAATGAGATCAGCATAAGGCCTCTGCATTCCTAACGTGCAACCAAGCCTTTGAGTCTATTTACTGTATATTTACGTGTGTGCATCTACCTGGAAATACAATCCACTACTTTCACAGACTCTTTGATGCACAACCTCCCCATTCAGGAAAAGCATGCCTAGGGAACCCAATGAGAGTGCCACTCCTGGACTTTCAGTGCTTTCCTGAATTTGCAGAATTTTTTGCTGCATAGACCCAACTCTACAATACCGTACTTGCCAAGGAACCAGAAGATACATAGGGAACCTTGTACTGAAGATTTTATTAAACATATCAGCGGTGCTTCTAGCAGTATCTTTTTGTTCATTTGTTTTGTTTGAGGCCACCTCTAAAGACATATCTGAGTCCCTAAAGAACCACAATGACTTCCAGATTAACAAAGTCAGGATTTCAATAATCATAGGAGAAAGAAAACTCATGAAAATCCAGATGATTCTAGTCCCATCGATTTTGAGTGTCTTTAATTTTTTACCTTTAGACACACTGAATTTTTAAATTCCATGCCAGAGTATTTTGAGCAGTTTTTAACAACAGGCATATAAATGAGGAGTGCAAGAAAGTCTGCTTACCTCACAAAACATAGGCAACTTTTTGGCAAAATCCACCACTCTTGTAATCGCTGGTGTGATAATTTTTGTAAACTGGCTGAAGGCTTCTAAATCCACTTTCCCACCTTCTGGGGCATTAACTATTGGTGCCTGCCCAATATCTTCTGGCTACGGATATAAACAAAGATATTTAAAGGAGCAATCTGTCTTAGAGCAACTGTTTTATACTCTAAAAAAGTCCTGCTTGGTGATGGAAGATATGCTAAAATAAAGAGCAACACTATTTGCTTTATAAGTAAAGCCCATTATGTCAGAAAATGTGAATTTATTTGTAAGGCATTTGTGAAAGAGGTGACTGCACAGAGAAATGGGTGACTGGTATGCTGCTACCCAACCTTTGTGCACACGGTTTCTTCCTTGTGTCTGTATCTGTGTATCTTATAGGTGCAGCACATGCATCTTTTTTTTGAAAACATAGGCACGTTTTTCCTTACAGGTGCTGAAAGCTCTCAAGTTTCTCTAAAAGCAAAAAGAGTTGAGGACACATGTTACCCCTGAGAAGATGCTGCAAGCTTTGCAGAATTGGGCTCTTTCACCTACTCAAAGCTCTGAAAGTCTCCCCAGAACAGATTGCCAGATACCACACGGCCCCAAGAAATTGCCAAGGCCAATTTCCAAAAGGCTAAAACAATTTATGTGCAAGGCTAAAACAACTTATGAGCAAGAATGGGCTAACCTAAAGGTGGCCTGGATAATGTGAATAGAATTTGAACTCATCTGGGTAAAATTTTGGTTGAAAACTGCCTGTTGCATGACTTCAGCTCAAGGCTTCTCCAAATGAGAAAAAAATCATATTTTGAGGATTTCAATAGGGATATACAATGAAATCGTTTCAAGCAGAATCTGTAATGAGTGGGTTTTTTTTTATTCCAACTGCACTTGAACTTGTTCACCTGGTTTTTATGCAGCTGGTCAATGTCACCATGTGTTTTAAAAACAGGCACATCAAAGCTGTTTTTTTTGTTAAGTGTGGCTTTGCAATTACAAAAGACCTACCAACCACCACGCAGAGGTTTCATTCTGTTAACATTAAGGTCAAAAACTACATAAAATCCAGAGTAGACCTTTCAGACCAATGGGCCCCATGGCATTTATATAAGACACTTAAACAGGGGCAGTGCTGAAAGTGCTGTCTGTAATAAAAACTTGTGTTCAACAACTTTTTAAAAGAAATACATCATAAAAGATTCTTCCACAGCTCTGTTACCAATCTGAATCCAAATCTAACTTCTTACAAGAAAAAACTCAGCAATGTGTTAATAAAGCAAGCACCAATTGTAAAGGAACAATGAAGAGGACTGGGCTTAATTATCTGATGGTTTCTATTTAAAAACTCAAATAAAATCATTTCTAGGCTCTGTCCCTCCCTGAATCTTGGGTAACTAAACCACATTGTCTGTGTGCTCATGATAAACAACCTTCATCACTTCCAAGCAAGAAGATCAAATGCTTAAAGCCACGCAAACCATTTTTATGGAGAAAAAGAAAGAGCACAGCATTTTCTCGGGAAAGGCAAAAGAAGACAGGAGAGCCAGCTAAAGTTAACATTCTGGAGGGGAGCCCTTGCCACCTAACTCAACAGCAGAAGAGGTCTGGACCTCAGTGAAGTTCCTGTTGTCAAAGAACCAGCCTCAGCCACATAAGGACAGATGCATAGCTCCTGGGGCATACTGTCAGCTTTCCCTGCTCTTCATTGCCAGCCCCAACCTCGAGCTCCCCAGGTTTTATCCCAAACCAGGTGATACCCAAAGAACAGCACTCCTGTCTAAGCAACCAAAAGAACTGCTGCAGCTACTTCTTGATCTGCTCACACCAGCACCACAAACCTTGCTCTGCAACACCCCTGGAAAGTGCTCTCTTGCTTCTTGCCAGTGACAACTGGCTGTGGTTTCCTGACTGTAGAGTACTATGAACACAAGCCATTCATACAGAAATTTAGATGTTGTCACTTCACTGGAATTAAAAATCCCCCAACATTATAAAAGAGATCAACTGCTTTGAATACATAATTTCTCTTAGCAATTCAACAGTGAGTTGAAATTCCCATGGTGAATTACACAGTAGGAGCCTAGGCTTGCAGAAAGATGAGTGTGTTTTATCTGATTTGGTACACACTGACTGTTAAAGATCAGTGTGTATTTCTGAAATGCAGTTTCTAATCCCTCTTTTGTGCTGTACAAGCATTTTGCATTCTGCAATTATTCCCCTTAAAAATCGATTTAGAAAAATCAAATAAATCTTTTTTTAAGGTTGAGCATCACAAATCACCATTTATTTTCTTTTCCTTAGTTATAGGATGAAAATGTAAGTTGTTTTGTGGGCTGCAATCCCAATGGCATAGTGTATGTAACATCCTGTTCTCATTGAAATTAATTTTCTTTGTCTGATTTATTTTCATTAATGTATTCACCATTAACCAAAAGAGGCAAAACCTATGAGTTATTAACAAAAAATACCAGCTTTCATCTAGAACTTTATATTGTTTTAACACTTTCAATATGTTTTATGGTAGTCCCTAATAAAGACAACTATCCCTAGACAGAATATACTAAAAAAATACAGTATGCATTATAGACTGCTTCTGTTCTCAATCAGGAGTGAAACAATTTTTCTACTTTTTCTCATCATAGCACAATGAAAGTATTCAGCTGAATAAGCCTTAACATAGCAACACGCTGTTTATCTTTTGAAATACATGGTGTGATCAAACACTGAGGTTCAGGCATGAAAAAGGAAGTAATAACTACGCAAAATCATCCTTTTTTCACAAACATCAGTAAACTGGCAATAAAATCTCTTTGGGGCTGCAGTGCTGGGAAGGCACTGCAGAAGAAAGAACTGGCTCTAAGAGCAGTGTACCAGGGTACAGCCCTTACCAGAAACTTCCTTTTCTGCTTCCAGTGGCTTCCTTGTGCATTGGTGGCCACATGTGCTTCAGTAACAATTTTGATGAGTTCCCATTCCTCATCTGTTGGCTCTGGTTTGTGCCCAATAGTTTTCTGCAGCTCTTCCCGACGTCTCTTCTCTCGATTTTCTTCAATCAGCTTCCTCTTTGCCAACCTCTTGCTGTCATCCAACACCACTAGCAGGGGAAAGAACATACAAAAATGGCAGGAAGCTCTTGAGGCTGTCAGAACTTTGGTCTTTTCTGTGCCTGAGGTACCAGTTGATTACAAGCACCTAAACTAATCAGTAAGGAAGTACCTTGGCAAGACCCACAGTTGAGGCAGTTCCCTTATTTCTCCCTTCAAACTTCATTTTCTCAGAAGCCTGGATAGCAAAGAATGACTTACCCTCCTGGTAATGCTTTGTATACTGCCATTGCCCTCAGGAGGTAATTCCACCAAAAAAACTAATATGCAAAAGCTTTGTGAGGTGTCAAAGTGCTCCTATAATGGACTTGGAGTAATCCATGTTGGGAAAGATGCACTTCTGTTTTGTTTAAAGTCGTACCAGCATGTTCTCACTCACTGCTCTGAAGTGCAGAACGTTCTTGCCAGCAGAAGGTAACATGGATTGAAGAAAGTGGGAGCACTTATTCACAGAAGGCTCATCTGCCTGAAGCATGATACAATCACATCAACCTGCCTTTGGCACTTTCAGCCCCATTGCTTCCAGTGATGCCAGATATACAGGCCCCAGGCCTGCTCTGCTCACCACTTCACTGGTATCCAGCCCCTCACCTGAAGGTCTACCTGGCCACAATGAAATTGTCTCTTTCATTCTATTTCCCTCTAGACAGCAGGCACTGTTATACATTACATTAACAATGAAAATACTAAGTTAGGCTACTTTTCTGTTGTTTACTGGGCCTGTTTTCCTGTCAGTTCTTCTGCAAAGGATTATACTGGCAACAACCATCAAGGCACAAGGGGATTTATGTGACTTCTGGGGGTTTTACGTGACTTCCTCCCATCTGTAGTAATTGAAGATATTGGTATAAATCCCAGTGCAATGGCAGGAAAAGAAGACCCTTAAGGGTTAATCTCAGCCATATTTTCTAGTTCTTTAGAATGAGAGTTGAAATCTTTGCAGCAGATAACTTCTTCGGGGCTAAAAATAAAACAAACAACTGCAGGATGACTCATACAACGACATTCAATTTCACATCCTCCAGAATTTTCTAAACAAGATGTTTTTATCTCAAGCAAAGTGTCCATCCAGATGCATTTCTCCCTCCTCTCCCTCAAAGAGTGAACATTCCTACCGTTACTCAGCTTGATAAGGCCAGCAGAAGGTGCAGCCTGATGAAGGATAAACAAAAAATTACAGCCCTGTGAAAGTGGCTTAATGCAATGAGTGCAATTCCCTGGTACAAGTTATTAAAACCACAATAGGACTGGCAGTTCTACTTTACTTTAACAAGCTTCATCAACCAACACACTTTAAGCAAACATAGACACTGAAAAAAAAAAAAAAATAAAACCAGGAAAAATATACTTACAATCTGTTGCCATGCCAACAAAGATACATTTCTTGAAGCGACATTCCTGGCACTGATTTCTTGTTACTTTGTCTATCACACATTTTCCTTCATATTTACAGGAATAGGTTGGATGGAGGTTCTTCTGAATGGTTCTTCTAAAAAAGCCCTAGGTGCAAGAAATAAATACATTGGAAAGCATTAGCACTGAGCAATTTTTAAAAATTAGGAGCTGCTTTGGTTTGTTTGCCATGTATCTAAGTATACAAGACTCTCAAAGCTCTCAAATCAGTTTTATAGTGTATGTCACTTCTCTTGGTTTTCCTTAACAATTAAAAACATACAGACATCTTAGGTAAGTAAAGGTGCAAGTAATGCTGTCTTGTAGTCTTATGTTTTACTGTGTTAATTTTTTTTGTATATGAAGTATTTTATTTTGAGCCACTTTCCAAACTCTGTAATCATTCTGAAGGGTATTAAAAGGCATACACATAGTTTTAATTAAAAAGTAGCTTCTGCAAATAGTAAGAATGGTGGTGTGTGTGCTATTAAAAGATTGAGGACAAACAGTTCTACTTCTTTCATTTCCTAAAAGCTAAATAACCAACCAACGAACCAACCAAATCTGGGCAAGACAAAGATTTCCCAAATACAGTCTACACAATCTTTGAGTATGGTCCTAAACAGCGGATCACCAAACTATAAATTATTTGTATTTCAGAGAAGCAGATTTAATTTGTATTTGCCACAAAATTTCAAAAACCCCATCACCACCAAAGATTCATCCATCCATCCATCCATCCATCTATCTATCTATCTATCTATCTATCTATGTATCTACCTATCTATCTACCTATCTATCTTACTTTATCATAATACAGACCTATATTGAAAATTTAAACAGATCCTAAAACCATATGGACTAATGCAATCCCACTGAATTCACTCATTTATACGCTCCACAAAGCCTCACTGCAGGTAAAGAAAACAAATAAAATTTATCTCTGAACATTATGGACATAATCTTGGTATTAATTTCAACATGACTTTTCTCACTGACTTTTGCAAGGGCTGGATAAACTCCCCAAGACTGCAAGATGTGAACAAGCAAGAAATTTAGATTTCACTTTAATTTCAAGTTTCACCATTATTTGAGACTGTCTACATTCAGCAATGCAGTTCAGGATCACCTTGACACAGAGAACGCACTGACACCCTGGTCCTGTTTGACTGAGGCTGCTGGGAATGGCTTTGGTTTCAGTCAAAACAATGGCAAAATTCAGAAGAGATTTTACCTTATGAATAGTCTCTTCAGTTGGGATTTTATCTAATGAATAGTCTCTTCACTTCAGCAGGTGAAAGGTCTGTTTTTAAATCATGTTAAATAACATCCAGTAAAATCTTACAGCAGTGCACAATTTCTTTTAACACAGAATGTAGAATTAACATGTACAGGTAAGTCTATATTTCAGCTTGTACTCCTAACTCCTGTGAAGATAATAAAGAGCCTTGTCCTCATTAGAGTTTTATCTTACAAGGTTCAGCTTAGAGTACAACTCTTTCTTCTTTAATCACGTTAAGATCTGAAATGTTAATTAAATTGAGTGGCATAAAGCTTGTGTGTGAGCCTTTGCAAGACTGGGACTAGCTGTGCTGAGATAAAATCCAGGAAATCACAGGCAAGATATCCTTATGTGGGGTTTGGAGTAAGTCTCAAACTTTCATTTACTGAACACCTGGTTTTGGTTCTGTTCTTAAGTCCGTGATGAATTCCTAGAGACAGGATCTGCCCCTCTCCTCCCTGAAGACCTAGGATGGCAGTGGACACCCAGGGTCACAGGGTTATCAATAGTTACAGCAAGAGATGGAAAAACCTCTAATGAATCTCAGCAACTGACCTTCTGTTTTCCAAACCTTGCACAGGATTTAATGTGGCTGTAGCTTTATGATGGCAACGGTCTCCATCACTTGTGTTGGGACAGCCCATTTCACCTTCTCATTTCTCTGCATATCTCAGAAACTTTTTGCAAAAAATCTTCTTTGTTCATGTCTAGATACAATGTGTTAAGGAAGCTGCTCTCTATATCTGTCCAAACACTTCACCACAGAAGTGTTATTTTCATCAATAAAGGAAAGCACATTGTATTGTAGGCAGCAGCTCTTCCTAAACTCCTTTACTAAGCACCTATACAGAAGTAAATGCAATGGGTAAAGTCTGGAAAAACATTTCAGTGATGTCAGAACTCACTTTCCACTTCTTTGTATTTAAATTCCCCACAATTTAGTCTTCAGAAATCATGTGAGAGGATGCTTTGTTCATGAAAGCACTTGGCAAAGCAAATTTTTGGCTGTCAGCCCTGATCATTCTTGTCACAAAACTAAAGTGACTTCGAGTGGAAGCAACTAGTAAACATCAAATTAATTGAAAATTGATTATATATATTGTTTATTGATGAAACATATAACTTTGCTGATAAATCATACAACTTGAAATGTGTATTCAGCTTCTCCAAGAAATTAATTACTTTTTGCAAATTATTATCTCAGTTCCTTGTGCACATAAGCATTATTTTAAATTGTACATCAGACAGAAGAACTGTATGTGAAGATAAAAGCAGATTTGTATGCTATGTCTCTAAAATAGCTGGTAGGCATAAAAAGAACTAGTTGAGTTGAAGTAACAAAAACCTTAGCAGAAAAGCTGGCAAGAGATACAGGTGTTCAGCTGGGAGCTAAGTATACTTCATAATGGCACAGTTCTGCTTACTTCCCACTATATCTGAACTAAGTTACATCCATACATGTTATGTATTGTTATCATCTGGTATTCAGGATGTAAATGTGTTAGAATCACTTGTGCAGCTCCACAGTTCTTTTTAAAGATATAAGTACTTTTTCATACATTGTAGGTAAGTATATGTATAAAACCATTATGAATCTGCTACACATAGGATATTTATGTCTCTGAGCATTTCATAAATGTAACTTAGGGCAATGATGTACAACCAAAGGAACTACTTCAACACAAGAGTTACTGTGATGAGGGGCTCTAAAGCCAATCCAAACCCAAAATCTCAGATCCAAATGTTCCAGACTTTGTGGATGAACAGAATGAGACTTTTCGTGGCTTAGTTTCATGACACTAGTCCAAGACATGTGTGGTCCCATTTGTTTAGAAAAACAATATTCCTTATTTTCTGCAGGAAAGAGTAGCCTTCTTACAGAATCTCAAGCTATTCAGGCAAATTCACGGCAGTGAAATCATGTAAGATGTGCCTGATTCTGTTACTCATTTTTTTTATTTACTTGCCCAAAGCTATCTCTTTTTTAAGTCAACTTTGCATATAGTCTTGGAGATGCATTTTAGGGCTGAAAGCATATTTCAATATGCTTAAGTTAAAGAAGTCAAAATCTTTTTGAAACTATTTTAATTAGGTGTCAATGCTTCCCAAATTGATGGATGTCACTGTAGTATGAGCATGTGGAAGGGATTTTGATTTTTGCTTCTTCAATGATGAGAGGCACTGGAACACTGCTAATCGCTACAGACTCTTCACGGCCATAAGCAGAACCTCAGCTATTGCATAAACAGCTTCAGTGGAGTAGCTGGAAACATGCTGATGTACCCTGGCTGAGAACACAGCTAAAGAAACATTAAAAAATGGAAATTCAAAAGCTAACTGTTAAACAGCAACAACAACAATCTAAATTTCTTGTTTTCTTTTCAGGAGCAAACACGGGAAAAATCAACTATATTCCTTTTGCATATGAAGAGCAGTAGCATGGCCAGATACGGCTTATCATCAGTACTGGATGTTCTTATTAGCTTCTAATCTGTCTTTATTTGATTTGACAGCACAGTTCAGGAAGTCTGTATAATGGAGGAGCTGGAGAGCTATTTCTGATTCCCACTTTCCCACCGTGCCATTTACCTTGCAACCTTCGCAAGTGATGCAGCGATAATGATATCCGGTGGCTTTGTCCCCACATACTACACATAGCTCATCCTTGTCTAAGTAACTGGGTATATACCCTGCAAAGAAAAAGAGGATGTGGCATGTAAACTCCATATAAAATTATATTACACATTTGATATAAAAAGACTGCATTAAAATCCACCACAGATCTTGTCTACTGGTGCCACACTTCTGAATTTCCTGAATAAAAGTTCGTACTATGTTACAGACTTAATTAAACACAGTCTATAAGTACTTCTACTCTTCAGACTGATTCAATGTCTACTGGTCAAGAGGGAAAAGCTGGAACATAATTTCTCTCTCCTGAGTGAAATATGACATCAGAAAATATTCATTACTTCAAAACATTTGATGTGAAATAATAAAATAGCAGTTAAGACATACAATATATTTCTGTTCTATATATCAGAAAAAAACTCAAGATATTTGTACACTGCAGATGAGACCCCAGGTTTCGGTGTGACAGGGGGACTTGATAGTAAGAAATGTTTACTGACAGATGGTTTGTTTCAAAGCAGAGAGGTACTAGCAATTTATAGCCCAGGCTGTATTGATCACGCCTGACCTGGACGCGTTCCACAGAAATTCTTAACAGAGCCAGAATTTAAAGCAAAATTCATGGACATTCAAATACATGTGTGTGTGTGTGTGTGTGTGTGTGTGTACATGTATGTGTTAGAATGAAATTTTCTCTTCTGACGTGGTTTACCAGATCCAGCCAGTGAAAATATTTCTGTAGTGAAAAAAATTGGCAGTGTTTGGTTCTTTTCCCACAATGACATTTGTTTCGAAAACACAAACACATTTTCAATTTGAGCAAAAAAACCAAAAAACTTCTGACAGCAAGCAAAAAGTAATTGTAACCACAGACAACTTTTAAAGAGAGTAAAATGTAAACCTTTCAAAATCAGTGTTTCCATGACTCATAACTAATGGACTTCTGGTTTGGAACTTTACCTTCTGAAAAATCCTACTGTGAAGATGTAACATAGAGATCTCAGATTCCCTTTGAGGGGAGAGAGGAAAGTGCACCTATACGTGTAACTGTGTAAGATTAGTGGAGTGTAGTAAACATTTCACAGAATCCCACAATGGCTGAGGTTGGAAGTCACTTCTGCAGGTCAACTACTCCAACTACCCTGCTCAACACAGGGCCACCTAGAGCCACCTGTCAGGACCATGCCCAGACAGCTTTTGAGTATCTCCAGGGATGGAGACTTCACAACCTTTCTGGGCAACCTGTGCAAGCGTTCTGCTCTGTCATCTTCATTATGAAAAGAAAATACTATTTTATTATTCTCAAAAGGGATTTCCTGTATTTCTATTTGTGCTCATTGCCTCTTGTTCTGTCACCGGGAACTGAGAGGAGTCTGTCTCTGTCTTCTACAGTATGAGGGATCAGGTATTCACACACACTCATATACCCCCTTGAGCCTTCTCTGCTCCAGGCTGAAGAGTCCCAGCTTTCTCAGTTATTCCTCACAGAAGAGATGCTCCAGTTCATCCTCTCTGTGGCCCTTTGCTGGGCTTGCTCCAGGACGTGTGTCTTTCTTCTATTGGGGAGCCCAGAACTGGACCCAACACTGCAGATGTGTTTCACTAGAGCTGAAGAGAAGGAAAGGCTCACATCCCTCAAGCTGCTGGTGATGATTTTCCTAAAGCAGACCAGATGCCATTTACCTCCCTTGCTTCAAGGACACAATCCTGCCCTACATGCAACTTGCTGGCCACCAGGAGCCCCCAAGTACTTCAGTGCAAAGCACTTCCCTGCCAGTTGGGCCTGCACTGCTACATTTATTATTCCTCCCCTAGAGCAGAATTTGATGCCTTTGGTGAACTTCAAGAGATTCTCCTCATCCCATTTTTCTAGCCTGCCTATGTTGCTCTGAATGGCAGCACACTCACCTGGTGCTCCAGCCACTCCTCCCAGTTTTGCATCAACTGCCAGCTGTCTTGAGTGGAATTTATGAGTGCAGTGAAGGAGATCCCCTTGGATGCAGCTGCCTATAACACTATCCCTTGCCACTGGCTTGCTGAATCCATCTGTAGCACCACACATAAAGCCAGACATAAAGCTTGCTGCCCTCACAGCAGCACGGGTTGGTACAGCCTGAGGACTTGGGACATCAGTCACTTGGAGGGCAACCAGCAGCAAGACTGAGGGCAGCCGAAGGCTGTTGCAGGATGCTGCAAGAGGGGTGGCCATCATCTTCCTGCAACTAACATGCCAGAGGGTCAGCTCAGTAACAGTTTAAATTCAAGTGCCTTCCTAAGGCTATGCTTCCAGAGGTTCTCCAGAAAGGAAAGCCCAAATCAGAGACAAAACACTTAAAGTTAACTGAGCTTAAAATGCTTAAACGTTATGGAGGCTGGTGAGTGAATCAGGAGAAAGTAAAGAAGGCAAAAAGTATTTGTATGGCCTAGTCTGAGTGTAATTATGAGAACCTCAAATTATAGAGGAACACATATCCCTCTTCTCTAAAACAAGGAAGCAGTAGTATGCAGAAGCCAGGATACGGGCATCTCAGGTCTGCCAGTACTCCTACTGACATCTGAAAGGGGAGTGGGGGAATGAGCTGAGGTCTTAATGTTGTATCAAGTCAGTCTAAAGACAGTAAAAGACCAGATTTCTATCCAGGCTACATTTCTCCATGATGAACAAGTTATGCTTGGATAGACTGGTGGCCACGTGACATTGAAGGACGGGAGACAGCAGGGTTTCAACTCTAATTACATCACTGACTCCTAATAGACACTATGCCAGTGGGGGATTAGCAGAAGCTATTATCTCCATCCTACCCCCTCTCTGCTCACACCTGCCTCTGCACATGCAACACATACACAACACAGAGCTGACAGAGTAGGCAAAGATGCAGCAAAGGGATGCAGAATTTTCCCCTAAATTTCTCATGAAGATCAATGGCTTCTTGCTATTACTGGTTACTGCTATTCACGAAATACAGATTTTGCATAGCATAAACTATGTCCTCTAAAATTCAGTATCCCTGGTTAGCTTCCTCAAGAATTGCTTCTGAATTAAATGCCTTGATATTTCATTAATTATACAAGCTGGTTAGTGCTGCTCATGTAATGGCAACTTGTTCTACTGGAGAAGCAGGAGATCACTTGTCTAAACCCTTTCCTTAAATATATACAGTAGGTCATGCATGTGACCACTGCTCTCCATCTCCTTCCTGGAGACTTCATGTCTCCTTCATGACTTTATCCAATATAAGAAACAGTTTCTAATCTGGCAGAAGACACAATCTCCTATGGGGACTCCTAGCCAGAAACGGAAAATGGCGTCCTTGCATGCAACCACATTCCCAATTTTCTTGCATCAGAAGCATTAAGTACTACCTATTTAAGCCACCTAAATATTACGTTCAGTACTTCCACAGGATTGAGCCCATGCCACAAGAGAAGCACACACCTGGAACTCTTCTAGGGATTCAACAGGAAACATGAATAGAAAAATCTTATTCCAAGAAATCATTGGCAATAAAAGTGTGCAATACACATATCTTTTCCTTCTATTACAGTTGTCTGTACTTTTAACACTTCTTCCTACAGCTAATGGGGTCAGAAACAGCTAGAGTGGGAAGACTGGACCTCCAGTAGTATTTTTAAAAGATGTAATTCAGACAGACATCAATGCAAAAGGAGTAAGTGGATTTACATTCAGTTCTTACAAACACTAATGTCCACTCTAAGTAATTTCTAGTAGTTGCAAATATCCTGTATGACCTCTGTATAAATTCAATACCATTACATTTGAAAGATGTGCAGATAAACAGACTTAGTACATTTTTTTCTGCTTCTCAGAGCTAGAAACAGCATTATCAGGAAGAAATTCAATACTGTTTTTCTAAAGATGGTACCACCATGGAAGAAATGAATAGTCAAGATTCTTGGGGAAGCCATGGATTGCAGCAGAGTTGTCTCTTAGATGTTTTGAGGAAGGGGAAAAGCAACAGACTTGTCTCACTCTTCGCACCACTATTAGTAACTTGTCTCTCATATTAACAAGTACTTTTGCTTCATGTGTGTGTAATAACACTGAAGCAAAGATAAAAATGCCTAGGTGGAAAAGCAGATGCTGGCTGGACAGAGTGACCCTGATGGTCTCTTACTACAGAAGAATGTCTGATAAATCTCATGGGAACATCGGGTAAGTTCCCATTTCAGGTGGTCATAATTTATCTTTTATTTCTTGATCAAAACCTTTTAAGTAAATAGCTGAGGAACTGTTCAAGAGCAACACCAACCTCACCGAATTGTACAAAAACAACCAATATTGTTCCTAGTTGTTTCAAGTCTCTGTCTGCTGTATTCAGCATCCTCATGGACTGCCATATGTTGCATCCTGTATGATCCTCCAAGTTAATTTTCTGTCAAGTATGACTTGACATTGTTTATCCCAATGCCCACCTTGGATCTTTGTTTTGAGTGGAGAATAGTAATGATTGACCTTGATCTGCCATGTCTGGTGTTTCCCCTGTAGCCTAAAGCAACGCCTTTGGTCCTCAGACTCCCACCTGCCAGTCTGCCTAATCTCACTGTCTTGGCAAGGCTAAGCACACAGCAGGACCAGTTGCCCCTCTCTAGAACATGTCATATAATCCATTATGGCCCATCTTGAGAGCACTTTAAATCACAACTGTAGCTTTGCAGAGCTATGGTAGGAAACAATTCCCTTCAACAGGAAAATGCACAATGAGCGTGCCCCAAGCAGCCATAAGGATAGAAGGAGATCAGCTAACCTATGCAGTCATCTGAGGTACTCCTCCATTAATACTGTATGCATGCACTCCTGAATTACCATTTGCAGGAACGATATCTTAAAGCAGCATCTATGACCCTGCACAGTGTAATGGGCTGGAGAGACATGAATGAGACACTCAGTGGCTATTGCTCCATGCAACGAGGCAAAGAAAAACTACTTGAATTATAACAAAATCTGAAAAATTATAGTGTTCCTTTTTCCTCTATACCTGGTACACATTAACAACAGCAACAACAAGAAGCATATTTTGAGAAAAGTAAAGAACCAATTTCAGTTTTGTTAAAGTATCATTGCACATACTTTATATCTCCAGGTCTGTACAGATAATGTGATATTTGCCTGGGGAATTAATCCACACCTTAAAAAAATTGTAGAACCAAACGGTATTTGACTACCAAACAGGGATATAAGTAACACTGATGCAAACAAATTATGCCTGACTACCAGATGTTCATTGTTAGCTTGTTCCTAATCCACCACAGATTTATAGCTTGCAGGCAGAAAATGCCAATTTTTGCTATTGCAGAAGGACATTTACATTTCAAGACCATTATTCAGTATTTTAATTTTCACTGTACACTGGCAGAGTCATGTATTAAATATATGCCCTGAAATCTTTCTTTCCCCCATCTAGTATGGTTTGCATGACTAGAGACCACTCACTAAAGTGAGGAGTTAGGACTTACCAGTAAGCTGGTATTCATTTACTAGACACTGCAGTACAAAAATGAAAAAGATGAAATTAATTATTACTTTGAGAAACCCCACCTGTATTAAAACTGAAATTTAAATTTGTACTGCTGTTCTACTGCTTTCATAGTCACCTTGAATTCTTTACAAATTTTAAAAAATTACCATACATCAGCCATACATCACCCTTGACATACTTGTGCAGAAAATGCTTAAATGGAGTGTTGGTGAAAGCATAGAACCAAGAGAGAAAAAACATACTCCATTCTTATTTGTGCCATTATCAACATTGATCTGAAAGGCTGGGCAGATATACTGATCCTTATTTCCCACTTTCTTTAAATTACTCCCACTGAGAAAAACAGCTTATTTCTCCTTCGAGCTTGGAAGCACTGAGAATGTTGCTGAACAGATTCACGCTTTTCCTGTTAGTTAACTGGTTTGCATGGTCTCAATTTTGATCTTTGCTGACATTCTTTGATTTATGAAATTACTAAAATTTGGCAAAAGATTCTGCAAAGATCGAATCTAAAATATTTTATAGTCTCTTTTCTCTCACTGACTTTTCAGTGTATTAGCTCTGTTCCTTAGGCTGAGTCAGAAACTTTATCCACAACAGTGCTTTTGCAGAGAACATGCTGAAAACATTTTAGCCCAAACTATGTTATCGCTTAAACTTCTGCAATCAGTACTGTACCTGCAGCCATTACCTACTACAGGTACAAAATGCATCACTGTAAGGGTCAGATCATGCCATTTCCCCACTCCTCAAATTATTTAAATGTTTTTAGAGACAATATCTCAATACTGCAAGAAAATTATTTGTTTAGAAATCTAAGCCTCACTGAACAAAGCAAAGTATAACTTCACTTTCTCATCCTTCATCTGGTTGTGGAAAGGTTACATTAGAGGAGATAAAAACACATTATTTCCATTGACTTTTTGTTATGAAAGAAATATAACCCCAAATGCATATTGATTTATGCAATGGATAATGCAATTTTTCTTAGTGCTAGGTCAAGAGCAAAATTAATATTTTTAAGCCTTGACTAATCGTTAACATACTGGGAGCTGCTCTGCTGCAAAGGCCAGGATGACAAACTCTCAGTGTTTCTGTAAATTGATTATATCCACACACACTCCCTGCATTGATGAAATGATGCTTTGGCATAAGGTTCATGTTACTTTTCTTAGCTATTTATAAACTACCCTAGTGTTTTCACACTGCTGAGAACTCAGTTTGGGCTAATTTAGTTGCATACTCCAGCACTCACACAGTACGTATTCTCAGTGGCACGTTAATTGCCTGAGAAAACATAAAGAGAAATAATTATGGCAAATACCATTATAAAAATAACAATAATAATAACAACTTTCAAAGCTCCATTCTCCCACCATACCAAGAGCCCTTCAAAACACGGCATTAACCTCAGTGGTACCTCACTGGTATCTGGGAAGCAAGGTGAGCTGCAGGGATGAGGAGCCGGCTCTGCTACAGCCTGAACTCAAGAATTCCCCCCTGCAAACCCTTGGTTTGGGGAGCAGCCTCTGCTTACTACTCTCTGCCACACAGAATCTGAAGTTAAAGCCTAACCTCACAGACACCTGTAGACATCTTTCATTAACACTGTCCAAGGAATTACCATGCAAAGGAAAATGAAAGCCAACTCTCATCCCAGTTTTAACTTTGCAGACATTTCTCCCGTGTTGTCCAAATGTCCGAAACACTGTGCAGACACCAAGTGTGGGGAGACTGAGGTTTCTGGACTCCTGTAAATATTTCTTTTGTACCCTCCTGACTGCATTATCTTCTTCCTGTCACTGGGTACTCTTCCTCACAGCCTAAGTGGTGTGAGGAGATCCAGGGATATTTTTGCCTGTCTGCTCAGCCTCTGCACAGGGGCAGGGGGGCACAGGCTCCCCCTGAGTATCACCCATCCAGCAGGCACTGCTTCAAGCTCACCATGGCTGGCAGCACTGTACGAGGGGAAAAATATTCCAGTTTAAGCTCTCCGTGACAAAACTGAGAAGAGCACCTTGTTCTCACCATGATGAGCCCTGTTCTGCTTATCAGATTTCACAGCATTATGCAGAAAACAAAGTGTATCTGGCTGCTTGTTTCCTAGGGCAGGATCAGATCCAAAAGAGCTTCCTTAATAAAACAGTAAGCTCCTGCACAAATGTTGTGTTGCCACCTTTTAATAGCATACACCAGAGCACAAAAGGTAATGGAGCAACAAGTAGAAGCAAAGCTAAACCCACATCTCCACCTCTTGATTTTCTGGACTACAATTCTTTTCTTTAAAAGTTAATCCTTTCATCAAAATTTCTGATGGATAGTCAGGAAATAATAGTTTTTAATGTACTCTAATAACTGAAGCAGCTTTCTCATGTATGGCTATGCTTTATAAATGCTTTTTTTTTCCCTTAGTGACACATTGCTGGGGCCTTTGGTTCTTGCTTTTCAAGTTATTTTCTGAATTCTTTCAAAGTGACATAAAAACAGAGAAGTAATTAAATACCCCTTCAAAAATTATAAGCTTTTCAGCATATAAAATGTTGATTCTTTTTCTTCCCAGAGAGAAAACAAGACTTTAACTGTTTAGTAACTAGCAAAAGTTCTGATAGGAAAAGAATCCATGTGCTACTGTAAAGTACAACCTGATTTGAACAGCATATTATTGAGATTATGACAAATTTCAGGGGACTAACAAAAATAGCAACTGCAACAATCAAGACTACTCATGAACACCTGTTTAGGGACTTAATTTTGCTTTAATGGGCTATTACCAAGGCTTCTCTTAGAAACTCACTCGCTCCCCCAATCAATTCTGGATCAATACAGACACACATGCCCTGT
>WEKY01025630.1:289140-307382 GCA_013390045.1 Picathartes gymnocephalus | reverse complement strand
CCAAACTGTGCAGCCCTGGTCTAGAGTCCTGGGTATCGCAGCGCTGCAGATGGGGCCCCTGCACGCCATTCTAAAAGATTCGGCAGTGTCGGTATATGGGAGGCATTGCACAGCATTCAAAGCAGTCAGGGCAGAGTGCCACTTCTGAAGGACCAAATGGAAGGATCTTTTGTTGGCTGCTGTTCAGACTTCATGCATAAAGATGAATAAAAATCCAGGATTTGGTAAAAAAATTTTGCGCATTTAAACATGTAGTCGCAAGGAATAAACATACTGTTCTGAACTCCTCACAGTTTTGTGTGCCTGTATTATCAGCTCCTAGTTCTGCAATACAAATTTTTACACATTACAATATAACTGCTCTATTTCCTATTTATAGATTTTATTGTTGCCTGAATTGTCTCAGCCACCTCTGATAGTTTTGGGGAAAAAAATAGAAATTAGATGACTGCTTTTCTAAGCAAACACAAATCTGCACTTTCGTAACGGGCTGCATCCCAGACATATCTTCTCATATCATAAGGAAAATATACTGGGAACTGCAATAGCTTTTGAGCAAAACTACTAATGTGGCTTTTACAACACACATAAGTCGTCAAATACAACTATCTCAGTGCCCACATAATGAGTTACCATCTCACTTTAACGTATGTATTTGCACCACCTTCTTCATTCACTTTACACACTATAATCAAAGACTCAGAATGGTCCCTCAGAAGTATGACTATGCAAACTTACTGTTAGAGATTAAACTAAGAAAACCTCAAACATCAGAATCCAAAATAACAACAAGCATTTAGAAGAACAGAAAATTAACTCTTCATGGTGTTTATCTTACTTCGAAAACTCTACTTGTGACTAAATCATAAGGTAGGTAGGATTATGGAATTTTAGTGCTGAAAAGTCACAACAGCATTTGACAGTTCCTGGAGTATGTCTCAATGGAAGACAAGACTCTTAAAAATCATAATTTTGTCTATGCTACATTTATAACAGCAGTTGAAAGAAAAAAAAGCTAAATCTTTCTGACATAATTTCCTTGGGTTTGCAACAGATGAAGCAAGATTTAAACTAGCTGTCCTGTGGTACAAACCAGAGCAAAATCTTACTTAGACAACAGCACACCTCTTTTCTCCACGTGTACTGAGTTAGTTATTTCTCTAAAACTGCTCGTCTCACAAAACCACTGTACCTCGGTTATGACATGACACTAATTTTATCTGTGACTCATAAAATGCCAGTGTGATGTGCCTTTTATTGAAATACTTCAGACTCATTAGTCTGCTTGAATAACAAAGAATGTCATAGTTTATATTGAAATGTTCAGATTCATTACAATTCCAGTTATCCCTCAAAATATTTTTGACACCTTGAATAAATTTGGCAAAAAGAGAATGGAGCTTGCTCTTTCCTGATCAGGACTCTTCCAGGGTTTGGGCTTGCTTTTTCTTGCACTATTCACGGCATGGGTAGGTAGCGCACGATCTCATCAGAAAGCGTTCGCTCCTTGAGACGTCGGCCAACAAATGGGCTAACAAAATTCTTGAATAGTGTTTGATAACTTTTAAGATTTTCCCTGAATAAATATTACTAAGAGTAATCATAGACCTGTGACCAAGACAACCCAGTTTGTTAAGCCTCCCCATATATCATAATTGGAAGACTCTGTTAGCAGACATCAGTTAATTACAGAGCTTATCTCTTGAAAAGTAATGGCCAATACTTAAAATATGTACCTTTTTTGAGTCATTCCCTGCCCCAACTTTACATGAAAACATCAATGTAAGAAGTTTCATTTGTTCAAAAATAAAACCAAGCAGAAAACAGGCTAATTTAGCTTGACATAACATAATTAACAGGCTCCTGGATGGGACTGTCTGGGTTTGGTAGCCTCCTGACAGCCCTTAGTAAGACGTTAAAGCGATCAACACCTGACATCTGTTAGCAAAGAGGCATTCTGAGGTAAAGCACAACTAAATCTAAAGAAATCAGGTACTTAGACCAGTTTAACTTTTTCATGAGGTGATATCCTGCCTGACACTGTAATCTTTCTTCCTGGAGTGACGCAAGACTTAAGTAAAAGAAAACAACTTGTAATCCCACGCCCTCCCAATATACAGTAATTATTTTTTAGGGAAAGAGCAATGAAGAACTATTTATCCAAGTTTAAAGAGGAGTAAGAATAACTTAAGCTGTACATTTGTGCTAATACCTTAGCAACCGTGATTCCTAATAGGAATTCCTTCAATGCTGTGCTGATGTGAACAAAACAACCTACCTGAGAGAAAATGGTTTTTCATCCTGACTAGTGAGGCAGAGAATATTCCTAACAAGAAGTCCCACTTGAGCTCTGTACATGCACTTACTGAGGCTTTGGGTATGGCTAATAATAAGAAAGAAGGCAAACAACACAGTCACAGGTAAGAGCTGAACACCCTGAAAGTAGGAAAGAATGCTTTCTTTTGTCTTTTCGTTTTTAATATATCAAAGATATGCTTTATTTTAAAAGGCCAGGTTCAGAAAAGATTTTTGATCAGCTTATAAAGATCATAAAGAGAAAGACAAATATAAAAGAGCTCTAAAATAAGAGATATTATTTGGCATTAGGTATCACACAGAAAACCCCAGTAAGTTCTCATCACATTGTCATAAGGGCTCTTCACACAGCGATTAAATTAAATAGAAGAGAAAAATAAAAACCACAATTACCACTGATGAAAAAACAAAAATTTTAAAAAAAGGTTGGTAGCAAGAAAACACCCCACATAATAATGCTTTTACCAATGGCCCTGACAGTAAACAAAGACATAACCCCGTTTTGCTTTGTTTGTTTTTTTCTAAATACAGCATTTGCTGTGCTCTGCATGATAACATCAGTTACCTTTACACTTTTTTTCTTCTTTTTGGTATTCCTGGGCACTTGACATGATTGAAAAGTTTGCTTTTGTATGGCCTGGCTGTAAAATTGTACCAGTCCAAGTTGATGCATGTAGGCATTGTGGAAGCTGCTGTCCATTCCTCTGGATATCATCATTTTTGAAGTGTCTTTTCCTACAGAACCGATTTTCTGTTATGCCCACTACATTCCATTTCTGATTTCTGTCAGGAAGGTGAATCAGTCTGTCCCACAACAGGAGGCCACGTCCTGGATGTTTGGCAAATACTGCTGGCTTTGCCAAAATCTTGCTCAGGTGTGGAGTTTTGGAAAGCAAGTGGTTCCCCAGCTCTCCTGATGCTGTGGTATTCCCGTGCATCTCCACTGGACTGCACTGATACGATGCAGAACCTTTCAGCCATGCCCATTCAGCCACCATAGTTCCCCTTCAGTAAAAGTGAATATAAAATTTTCCTGTCTGAGAATCCTGAAAAAGCAGGCAGATCTATGTGGACAGGCTAACACTAGATGCAACTTTCACAACATCACAACTACAACATGGGCCCCAGGGCAAGTTACGACCGATTTATTGCCTTGCTCATATGATCATTTGAGGTCTTGTAGGTCGAGGCTGGTCGTGAACAATTTTCAGATACTTAAAACACAAAACATCAAGGATTCAGCCTTGTTTGACTTTGCTCTTATCGTAGGCTGACCTGAGGGACACTCTGTTACCTAAGTGTGACATTCTTATGTGGGCATGCTTAGCAGTTCCGCTTTTGCTACCTACAGCCTTTCTCTGCCTGTGGTCACAGTGGAGTATCAGAGATGCTAATTTTATCACAGGAGCATGGACACTTAGCTCCAGTGTGGATAGAGAACAATACCAAAGCTGCATGATTTTATCTCATTGGTCATTACTTATTCTTTGGTATAGAAGAAACCGAGATATCACTAGCTGACAAATTTGTAAAACTAAATATAGCCCAATTTCAATTTCTAGGCAGCAAAACGGAATTCTTTAGAAATGACCCATCAAAGACCATATTCTGCATTTAAAGAAAATATTTTATTTTATATTATATGTAACAAAATTCAAATACAAAATAGCTGTTTAACTTGCATAAAGGAAATAGCAAATTCCAGACATTTGATCACTGATACCTACAGTGGTTTTAATCATAGTAAGATTCTGCTGTTCTAATCAACGTAAGAGTTAATTTTACATACATTACACTCAGTAAATTAACATATTGGTAAGTAAGTGCATGCTAAGTCATAGATTTCCAGACAAAAATGATTCAAAGTAACTTCAGATTTCAGTTACCAGATCTATCATAATATTGCTGTTTCTGAATCCTTTGTCTTAGGACTTCTCTTAAGTGGAATATTGTCAGTACAGGATAAATTCAGGCAACTTAACCATGGTTAGTTTTAAATACTGTTATCCTATGTTAATTCCTGTATGTACATACAGCTTTCTTCAATATGTTATTTAATTTTCGATGCAAACACTTTTTTTCTGCTAGGAATATAAGCTCACCTGGCATTTGCAGCTACAAGTCCATTTTTTCCACTCACTGTATCTCAGCTGGACATCAATAACATGAATTTGAGAAAGTACCTGGCATCATGGGCTTCAATGCTAAGGGCAGGTAAGTTACCTACATAATTTGCACTTACCTACTTACTTCTGGCTTTATAGATCTGCTCTTAGTTCAGACTTCATTTTCTTAGTAAAATTAAAAACTAATTCTAAATGCAGGTAATATGGCAAGAGAATATAATTTGTAGGAGGATAATTGGTTTAAAATAGAATGGTGAAAGTAACCCAGAAAATACTAGGCAATTTAGAAGAATATAAAACTTTTTTCATAATTTGAAGACTTTGATATTCTCTTGACTTCATAAATTTAAGCTCAGCGGGAAAGAGGATTTTTCTGGTAAGACCCTCTGGGAGCTAAGAATTTCCCTCTAAGATCTGAACTTAGGCACTTCATTTTCTGTGGCATGAAGAGGAACTGTGCATTACAACCCACCCTTCCTCCGGACTTTGCATAACCTCTAACAGTGTACCTGGTTCAGCACAAGGCTACTCTCCCTTGAGTTCCTTCACACCCTAATTATCTCCCTGCATGGATGATAGTGCATCTTCACAAAATGCGAGAGTCAGGCATGTGCAAGATATATATTGAAGAATATAGGCATTTCTATTATACACTTATAAATAGATCCATGCTTTGTCAGCTCCTTGAGTAGGCCAGTGATACAACACAATTCTTGACCTTGTTTAGAGAAGCCAGTTATATCCTCAGTTACTCAGAGCTTTCTATTAGTCCTCAAGACCAGTGATTCCTAATCCTGGCTGTTCAAGCTCATTAGGCAAATATTTCTATACCTTTTCCTCAAATTTATCTTTGATATTAAAGGTCATCTTTACTGTCTTTTAGTCTATGAGGATTTGTGTTACCTCTGATTTTAATTGAGACCCATATATTCACGACTATATTAAAAATTCTGTTCCCCAAGGATTCAGAGAGGATGTCACACAAGGCTTATAGATTTTTACCTTTAACAAGGAGGTCTAAACCCCTTCATAATTTAAAAAATAAAACATATTTTCCAAATTCTGTGTTTGCAAAGCATCTGTGGGACTGTGAAATGTGATTATAGACACATTTAAAATATGAGGCGAAATTGATTCTATTACAGTTTCCATCATTTGGAATTTACCCAGGAAGAGTTTACCAAGCCTAGCCAAACATCAAGAAGCTATATACTCTCTTTTCCTTTTAGTTCCCTCTGAAATTTGCCTCACTATTTTGTCTGCCATGTTAGCTACCATTCATTTAATTTTACAAGTTTCCACTTTATTTCACAAATTCTCCTCAGTCACCAGGGACATTTCACATTCAAGTTTTGCTAGACAAAGATTAAGTTGTAAGGAACTACCACTGAAGGGTCTTGTATTTTGTCTCCTTTTCTTGTATTTCATATACTGTGGCACAGCGGACGTTTATGTCTCAAATTACCACTCGTCTTATTATAATGTTAAATTAGTTTCATGAGAGGACTACATTATTTATTCTACTCCATTGGTTTTAACATATACTACCTGAATTTCTCAAAGGCTTTTTTTTTTTTAAAAAAAAAAAAACAACAACAAAAAAACCCAAACCAAACCAAACCAAACCAAAAAAAAACCACACACACAAAAAACAAAAAAAACCAAAAACAAAACAAACAAACAAACAAACAAAAAACCCCAAAAAAACAAAAACAAAAAACACAGTTGAAATCTCCTGCATCTACTCTTTGTCTTGTCAACCCAAAATCTTTGATAAAAGCTGATAATGTAATTTTGTCACTCCTTACTTGTAAGAGAAGCATTTCTCTCTCCCTCTAGCTACTGTTAAAATGGCTAGATCAAGGCAGGAGGCAGTACAGCCTACTGGGATGAACCATGACTAAAACCACAGGCCCTGTTTCAGAGTTAAGAGGCACTAATACGCAGGGCCAGAGCTCTTCTCACCAAAGAGTCACCAAGCAATTTCAAAATGCACATTGTAGCCATAACTGGCATCTCAGCAGTCAACAGGTCAAAAGAGTTCCTCAGATTCTCATCAGAAGGTTTTTTTAAAGAGAAGTTTGTTTTTATAGAAGGAGGAAAGTTTTAGCAGGTGAGCTGCCCATTAAGCTTAACTAAACGGATAGGCAAGGGAATCCCTCAGAATTTTTTTATTACAGGCCAAAGGAAAGACTCCTTAATGAGTGATTGTAAAGGCTAGCCTGTTCTCAGACATGCAGGATTATCTGAATGTCTGTATATAAAGGACTACCAAAAAAAAAAAAAGAAAAAAGGAATAATTAATTTGTTTTCATCTCAGTTATGTGGTTTTTTTTCCCAATTCTCTACTAGCATCTGCCAACAGTGGTCAAAGAAGAAATCCACAAAAAGCTCTCCCTCTTCTAGTACAACTCAAGTGAAGACAGACATTAAGTTGTTTCTTCCAGAAAGATGGGATATGGTACCCAGCCAGCCAGGAGCACAGTGTTTCCTGCTAGAACGAGCTGTATACCAACCCTGAACTTTGATCCTGACAAAAACTCAAAATGCACAAAATAGGACCAAAAACCACACTGAAAGAGTGCCTGTTCCCCATGCTCACAACAACCTTAGAGGCACTGCATTAAATTCCCCCTGCTGTGCCCTAAGAGCTACGTTAATTTCCCTTCCTTGGGATCCGCCCTGTTGCAATCAAGGCTGGATTTGCATTACCATTATTACTATTGCTGCTTTATACCACGGTAGCTCCAGTTAACAGCTAGATCCACTGGTGATGAAAGCTGTGGGGACCACACAGGCAATCAGTCCCTGCTCCTCAGAGGCTGACTATATTGCTCACACTTTTTGGGGGAGTGCAAACATTTATTTTTCACCCTCAGCAACAGGCTGTCACTTAGGCAAAAGGTAAATTAACAGTTCTGGGATGTCAGAGGATTGCTGTTTTCTCAGTTACAAAGACACTTCCTCTAAAAACAAAAAGTTATTTTACATTCCAAAACTGCTCACAGCAGAATTTTCCACAGAAAATTCTGTCTATACAGTATTTCAATTTGCAGCTGATCAAAACAGTAACAAGTAGGAGAAGAACTTAGAGATCTCTGAATTGTCATTAACTTACTTGATTCCAAAACTTATGTAATAAAGTTTTACTTTTTTGGATATTTGAGGTTTACTGAAAACAGAGCAGCAAAGACAACTGCACTCCACCGGTTTCGTCTTTTTGTTTTTCCATTGAAGTATGCAAGCACATAAGGACACTGAAGTGGGCTGGCTTCAGAGAGATCAGCTAAGGCAAATGTAATCAGGATTAGGACTGAGGGGTGCACAGTAGGCTGATGAAACAGCCTAGCTTTGTATGGACTCAGTCCAGTAACACTAGAGGATTTTTACTTGATGACTTAAGAGAAAAAAAAGAAAAAAGCAACCAAGCTATAATTAAAGGACATGTCCCCAGTAAAGTTAACGCTTGATTCATACTTTGTTCCAGCATTTTAAACCACACAAAGTAACTATAAGTAAAAGCACCTAAAGTTGTCATGTGTGTTTGTGCTGGGAAAGACAAAACCATCTGTGCCAGACAAGGCTAAGGTTTCATTTCTTCTCATTAATCTTGCTGTCAGTTCACAGCATTTTATTTTCTCTCATTTATTTTGCTTCTTCTCTCCTCTTCCTCTTTTCTCTCCCATCCTTCCGTTTTCTCACAAAAACCAGCATAGCATTTTCTCCTTATGCTTCCTTACAAAAGAGGGCAACTCTACACAACTGAGTTTCTCAACTTTTAAACTACTCATGTGATCATTGAATAAGCAGAAGGATGGAGCTCAGCTCACACAAACTAGCCAGACTCTTCTTAAATATGCAAATTCTGCCTCTGTAAATGTGCTAAACAAAGCCTTTGAGAACATGTGATTTCTTTCCTAAATTTTTAAAATATGAAAATTACAGTGCCTATAAGAAAAGAATTGTAGAGTGAAAGGAACTGTAGCAGGTAGAACTAGTGATGTCTACTGAAACCATTAGGTGGTTTTCAGTATTTCAGAAACATGTCCGTATGTGTATGCTTGTGGAAGTAGACAGCCAGGGTTATTTAATCCAGAACTGTTGTCCTGCTACTTGCTTTAGCAGTGGCAATACTATAAAGTATTTAAATATTACATTTTAGAATATGTATTTCAAGATTAAATTTCAATATTTCCAATGTTTTGGACAAGTATTAAATCACCATGAAAGAAGAGTGTGCAAATAACTACAGTAAACTTTGTAAACAGTTTCTAATGTGTAAGAAAAGGCAATATTAGGAAACTTGTAATAAACAGTGTAATAGCTTTATCCTTGTTCTTGATAACGAGCTCCTCTGAATCAGTGCAATCACTTTTTAAAAACATGCTACATTTCCATTAACTTTTAAAGTAATATTACACATATACTTATCTCATCAAGAGCTGGGGTTGACATTATGCTCAACTTTCTAAACATGAGAAAAAAATTAATCAGAGAAAAAGAATATCCAGAAGAACATGACAGTTCATCTGTAAGTTAACCAGAGGCAGCTTCTGAGCACAGAGAAGCAAATGGTTCACAGTTCAGGGTTTTGGTATGTAGAGCTCTCTGAAAACCTGTCCTTAAAGAAATGAACAGGAACTGTGTAGACCAATACGGAATCTTGTAGCAGCTACAGATAAAACAAACTTACCAAAAGAAATGAATGACCAAAGCTATATGGGGAAAAGCAGTAAAGTATCAGGACACACCATGGAACTAGAACAGTGGTGCTAACCAATACAGCCACATAGATGCTGAATGCATTTTTCCCTCTCATAGCTCTGTAAAACACAGAAGAAGCTATACCTGAGCACAGTAGTTCTGTTCAAACCACAGGGCTCACCTGGCTGCTGTTTTCCAACAGGAGTCATAAGTGGATACCCAGGGAAGAGTAAGAACAAAGCAAGCACGTATGAGAGTTCCCATCAAGAGTCTCTCAATCCCCAGCTACTCATCAGCCCAAGGGACTGCCCGAGCCCTTGTGACCTTTCTAAAATACAGCAATACCCAATGGATCGCTCTGACACACAGCCCAATCTACTCTTGTGTACATTCCTTGTATTCACGCCCTCTGGCAAGGAATTCCAGTGTCTCTCTGTATCTTCACGTGCAGAACCACCTCCCTTTGTTTGTTTTAAACATTCATTTAATTCCCAACAGACAGCAATGCACCTCTCCAGGGCCCATTTTGCAGACTACTGTTAGTGTGAATACGAGAATGTTAATGGATGTTTACTCTCCTCATGTTGTGTTAGATAATTCTTGTAATGCCTGGGAACCTACTAAAATAAAAGTGAGAAGACAAAACACCATTTTCAGAATATGGCTTCAAATACATAAAACAGATCTTTAAAAACAAGTAAGTTACAGTGAAACCATATAGGAAATCACTCAAATCACTTCCACAAATCACTTCAGATCACTGCCACCTTTTTCTAAAATCCTGATTCTGAATACTACTTTCCTCACGAGTTTTTAAATCAATTTACATGGTCTTTCTGTAATCTCTCAATAGACCTTCCACTTCTTCCCACTGGGAAATGGGCAGTATATTTGGCTGGTGCTTGCTAACAAAATCCTGGGGATACATGCACATAACTGAAGCTCTTTCTTTTTTCAAGGTGGTGAAACAGTTCAAGTTATTTTGGTTCTAAAACTGCTTAAAGAGATAGCCAGTATCTTGAAATAACATCTCCCAGTGAAGGACTAAGGTTTGAGCAATGACCAAGTAATATAAACAAAGGTACTAAAAGTAGCAGTCTTCACAAATATGTAATTTGTTAAAGACAAAAAAGGTAAATAAACAAATAAAGTTTGCCCAAACAATGCAATCAAAGCTTCTTCAGTAAGAAAGACAAACTTGGATGTGAGGAGAGAATTCCTTAAACTTGAAATAAACTCAAGCTTGGTACAGGTCTAAACCATTTTCAGAAACACAACAAAGCAATAGTGAAATTCTGGCCTTTGTGTATTGCAGCATTTACACATTTCCTTAAACATTTTTCTTCTTTTACAATAAGCACTGTAGCAAATCTGATGCTTTTAAAGAACAAATGAGAAGTGCATTCAGTGAATATAAAAGATATTTTTATATGGAAATAACTGAAAAATGCCCGATTTGATTGATCCTACAGTTTACCAACAGCTTTACAATTAGCACCAAAAAAAAAAAAAATTACAGTCCTCTCTACATATAGGAATCAATAACAAGGACAAATGTTTTAAGTTCATTGCTCTGACATACAGTTATCAGAAGAACTAAGCAGCAGCTGTGGTCAGGCTTTTGAAGATCATAAAATGGTAGGCTGCAACTCCTGTGGCAAGCACAGCGAAGTGTTTTATTTTATAGGCTAGTGGAGAAGACTTCGAAAAAACAGAAGGATATTTTACTCCTTTTGAATAACTACTCTAAAAGCTTCTTGCCTGCAAAATGAACAAGTACATTTTACTTGTTCAACAACACTTTGCAGTCCTCCTAATATGGTACCAGTAGTAAAACACAGCTACACAGTCTAAGAATTATACTCAAAATTTAAAACACAACAGTCTGCTCCCATCAGAAATAAATTTCAGAAAAATGAGTTAACAAAAGAAACAGCTCTAGCTTAAATAAAACTACTATAGAAAATATACTGATAGATTATTAAAAACAAAATAGAAAAAACATATCAGCATTAACATAATGAAATGTACTTAAAATGACTAGCAAATGTTACAAAACTAAAAAAAACTAAAAATTTTGAACCAAAAAAAAAGGTAAAATTAACCCAAAGTGTCTGTAACCCAGAACTTAGCAAGTGTGATATTTTTAACTGCATATTCAGAAATATGCTTCTAAGTAATAAGAGCCATCATGAAGTGATTCATAGCTTCATGCAAAAACATCCCACAATATAAATCTTGTTAACCTTTTGAAAATCCCCAAAAGCTCATTACAAAGCTGCTGAATCCTGGCATAACAAAAACTTATATTAAAGTATTTACTGTCCTCCTAAAAAGTCCATTACTTAAAAGAAATAATACACTTGAGTTAGTCGGATTTTATCATGGTCTGGCAGGCAAAGAAGTGTCAGACTGATATATGTCAAATTAAATTATCCTAGGAAAATCATTATAGAAATTTGGGAGAAATAATTTCTCAGCCGATGTTAAACAATAAACTGTTCTCTGTCTGAATTAATGTCAAGTTTACAGGGTAAGGAGCATTACAGTAAAAAGACTCATGAAGAAAATGTGGTACCTTTCCTATTCTATTACTTTTCCCAGTTCTTGGAAACTACGTGCAACACCCTTGGAGACACTGGTTTTCAAATGGATTTGTTGCATGAAAGCTGATTAATTTTCTTCTCCAAATGAGGGACCTGTTTCAAGAAACGTTGCATATTAAATTCTACTTACTGAAAATATGCATTTATGACATTTAAATTATATTCCCCAATGTAAGCACTTAATTTTATTGTAATTCCTATCTTGATCTAACTTTACAGTCATTACCAAATAGAACAGTGTGGATATTTGAGTAGAAGCACAATGACTCAGTTGATTTCAAAGCTCCCAAGTAAAAGCAGAATAAAACCTTTGCCTTACTGAAATCAGTGAAAGAACTACTGCAGTTTTTACTGGAACCACTATTGCACTCTTCATATTCTCCTTCATCTGCCATGAAGGTCAAAATTATGAGATTTACTGCATTCTAAAAATACTGTTTTCTAGGTTTTAGAACTCATTCTTGAATTTCTTCTTCAGTTCTCACTCAGTAAATAAAGTAAGATGAAAATACGTCTCAAGGTTTGTCCTGCATTTTGGGAGAAAATGTACAGAAGGGAGCCTTCAGTGATAGCTATTGCCAGTGAACAGTGATGCTAAACCAGAAGCTCCATTACAGTGTTATAATAGAAAGAACGTTTAAAATTATGTTACATACCTATTAACTTGAAAGTACTATTTTCTCAATGAAAAAATAATACTTTCCAACTTTTTTACTATTCTACTGTGCAAATGTATGCACACAAAAGAACTTGCTCTTAATTGCTAAGTTAGTACTAATTTTATAATGCAGATAAAGTTTTTTTTCTCTCAGACATTACTCTGTGGGCAGCAATCGGTGGTGTCAACTGTAAAACTGCTGATGAACACTGTCGTTGCAGCCCAGAAAACCAATCATACCATGAGCTGCATCCAAAGCATTGTGGCCACCATATCAAGGAAAGAGATTCTGTCCCTCTTATTCCCCTCTCATGACACCCCACCTGGAGCACTGCATTCAGCTCTGGGGTCCTCAGAACAGGAATGACATGGACCCGCGTGTCCAGAGGAGGGCCACCAAGATGATCACAGGAATCAAACACCTCTCCTATGAGGAAAACTGGAAGAAGTTGAAACTGTTCAGCCTTGAAGAGGGAAAGCTCTGGGGAGATTTTATTGTGGCTTTTTAGTACCAGAAGGGGGGCCTATAAGAAAGATGGGGACAAATTTTTTAGCCGGTTGCAACAGGACAAGGGGTAATTGTTTTAAGCCGAAAGAGGGTCGATTTAGATTAGATATAAGGAAGAAGGTTTTTACAATGAAGGTGCTAAAACATTGCAACAGGCTGTCCAGAGAAGGGGCACCCCACTCCAGTAAGATTCACAATCATAGGTTGGATGGGCATCTGAGAAACCTGATCTGGTAGGAGATGTCCCTGCTTACTGCAGGGGGCTTGGACCAGATGATTTTTGAAGGTTGTTTCTGACCCAAGCCATTCTGTGATTCCATAAAAGACAACCCACGTTTAATAAAAACAATGTTTCAAAACATAAAAGCTAAACTTTGAGATTTGCTTTGTTGCATTTAAGTGTGTGATGGCTCATCTGAAAACTATTTACTTTACGAAGCTTCAGTTAATGAGAACAGAATGCATCTGTCTCAGACATAATACTCGAAGACATTATGTCCACTTCCCCTGAAGCATCTGGTCATCATCTGTGCTAGGTGTAAAAAAAAATGGTTAGGCAAGTCTTGACACCTGGAAGTGGTAGAGTTGCAAAAACAAATTGATAAACATTGTGCCTACAAAACCTGTAGGTCCAGCTTTTCACTTGTCTGGTTCTTATGCTGACATCAAGAACCCAATATTAGGTGTTCATTATCTGTATTGCTGGGTGAACTCTGACTGCATTCTAAGGAAAAGGAAGAGCAGCTTCGACTTCATTAATTCAGTTTAGCTTTTCGCATGCAAATATTTTACTTCATACATTTACTCTGCTTTTTATTTACTTTTAAGTAAGGACTTCTATATTTCTGAAATCCTTCCATGATACCTATAACTTTGAAATTCCCAAAATAATTTTGGCAAACTAGAACCCTCTCTATTAAAACTCTCTCTATTAAAAGCTATAAGCACATAAAATAATCACACCAGTATGTGTTTTTAAAGACGAAATGTCAAAATATTCAAAATACTTTTCTTATGGAAACTGCAAATGTACTAAAGCCTGGTTTTACTGTCAAGGTCAAATTCTACAATCTCCTGTCAGAAAAACTTCTCTAGATTGCACTAGAACCTGAAGGCTTTGAGGCTGTGCCTACAAGAGGAAAATACATACTGCAGTAGAAACATAGCATATGGGGAGATAAATTATCTATCAAAAACACAGAATAATACAGCCTGTAATATTTTAGCCAGCTGGTTTGGTTTCATATTAGATTCTGCTCCCATATTCCAGTGACTCAGTAACAGAATCTAAACTTCCATTATCATTCATTAGAAAAGGACTCTTGTCTGGCTCTGGATCGTGGTATTTATGAAGTTTTTATACAGCTTGAAGAACTTGCTTTTCATCCATGCTTCTTTTCACATTTACACTCATGTAGGGAATGTCATTCCTATAATCAGAAACAGAAAATATGAACTGCTCATAATGAAAAGTGCTGGACATCTACAGCTGTACAAACAGTCATCTCCATCTCTACTTTTTTTTTTTCCACTTGATCATTTTCTTTGCACATATTTGTTCTGCTGATTTCTGTCAAAAGAAATGCAGAAAATGTAAGTCCTTCCAATTAGGCTTTGCGTTTCTCTGAGCTTAGCAGAGCTGCCCTGCCAGGGGCAAGTCCAGGCAAACAGGACTGGTTAGAGTGCTAGTGGAAAATCTCCATAAACCTGCCCTCCACAGGAAGCCACAGACCCAACAGATAAGGTGAGGATGAAGTGGGTACACTGCATTTCCTTCCTCATCTCTTGCCATCACACAGCAGAAGCTATTAACTGCTCCCTCCAAAACCACAGCAATGTCAAGCCCTGTAGTAAAATGCCATAAAACACAGTTTAACATGAGACAGGAGAGAGCACAACAGAAAGCTGGAAGCAACCAAGTTCCATGTCAAAGCTTTAAATTCTTCCACAGACAAACAGATATTTGTCAAATGAAATCATCATGCCCAGAATGCCTGCAGGACAAAGGAAAACCACTCCAGCAGGGCCTGCCAAAGGAGCCTAAGGACACTAACTCCTTCCTGATCCTCATGTGGCAGTGATGCTAAATCAGAGCCTGACACACCAACCAAGGGTCAGTATTCCACTTCATTCCACAAAATGCCTCAATACCCTCTGCTTCCTTCTTATATTTGTCTCTGCTTCAACGGGCAGCAGAGAAACCATAAAAAGACACACCTTTTCATATTATGAAATAATACATTTTACTGTGAAAGCATGTATTTAAATAATACTCTGTTTCTTCCCATGATTTTTACCCTCTACCTCTTATCTAGAAACCTAAAGTCAGAAGGCCATCTTTGTTGGTGAATGCAGCTGTTACCCCTTGCTGGCCAGTACAAATGGATGGGAGCCTTCTAGGGAAAAGGAAAGAATATTTTATCTGCATAGTCAGTAAAAAGAAACTGTCCCTTGGGCAGAACACCAGAAATACAGTCTTGTTAGTAATGATTTTTCCTATGTAGCACATGCTGCATTTTGCAAACAGGTTTTTAAAAGGTCCCATTTATGCATTTGGCTCTTGAAATACACGTCGACAAACAGTATCAGTAGAACATTTTCTTAGGCAAATTGATGAATACTAAAACAAATTCTGGAAGTCTGAAATTCTCTGGCCTTCTATATGATCTCCTCATAATAAGCACGTCTTTCAATACACCCTGGTCTGGGTTTAGATACATGGGGAGTTTGACACAGCTATTTTATGTGTAGCCTTCAGATGCTTTGCAACTGGCTGGGATGAGATGGCTAAGCAGGCTTAAAATGGTTAATGGTCATGTCAACTCTGGATCTTCAGCCCACCTGCAGACCTAGTCAATAATTCTCTGAAGTGTCCTTAGCAATCCAGGTAAAGTAAGTTTGACTGTCTCCCTTTGAAGCTCAGGGGATATGTCCCCTGAGTTACAATATAACTTAGGCCAGGATACGCAACAGAAACTGTTCCTGTGCTGGCAGCTTCAGCAGGAATGCTGAAGTTGGAATGTGCATTTAGAACAAAACACAATAGGTTCCAGAAGGCAAACCAAGGAAGAAGAGAGTTTCAAAAATGTTGGGGAAGATTACTATGTGTCCCACATCTCTATGCTCTGTGTAGAGGAAAGATTTCCATTCCCAGCACCCATGAGTTCAGAAATTGTTAAAGAAGCATTTTTCAATAAATATTTAGCAATAATCACTCCAGAAAGGCAAGAAATATTGCATAGATGTTCTTATGATATATGATTACCTGACATACTGCTGGGAGTTATGGATATGTAATCATTCTTGTTCTTCTTCCGTCACCAATGTCACCTGCCAAAAAAAAAGAAAAAAAAATTCCATGTAACATGTCCACAAATGCACATCTGCAGAATACCATTAACATTTAACCAAGATAGAACATTATGGATCTTGAATAACATGGTCCATGTCTGATGGTTTAACACATTAAATTCAAAGCACTTTGCTTTGTTGCATGAGGTAACAAATGTAAATCAGGTCCAAAGCACGGTGGACTGGAGGAGCTGTGGTTAACGGGGATTTGGAAGCAAGGTCTAAAAGCTTGTGCCTACTGATACAGAAAAAAAAAGTGTTCCTGCCCACTTCATGGAACACTTCCCTTTTTTTTTTATTTTTTTTTTTTTTCAGAAGATCCTCTAAGTCTAATATGTGACTTTAGGAGATAACTGGTTTCTTCTTCACAGTTTCTAATGATATATGCCATTACTCTCAGGTTCAGTAGAAACTGAGGATTCAAAGGAATTAGAAATTCTCTGTTACAGTTATACCGATTCTTACTCAGTCATTTGAAACCCAAAAGTCTACTAACTTTTACAAAGTTCTGAGATGTAAATAGTAATTTTACTCATATGGCAGAAAACTAATTTATATGTACTTAATATTTAACTTTTGAACAATGAAATCTATTATATTAACAAGACATCTGCAGCTGCAAAGAAGTGAATCTGGCATTTTAAAGTTTTGGTTTTATTATTTAGATTGTGTCCTCCTTTCATATGTCCATACACACACACACACACCGACATACTAACTATACTCTTTCTCTGTTTGGTAGCAAAGATCAAAGCCCTGCAAGCTAATTTAGTGCCAGGAGAGAGAGTCATGGATACCAGTTACGACAACATCCTTCAGCCGTGTCAATATTTATACCAGCCCTCACATTTTTCACACAGAGGCATCACAGGCAGCATGCCCTTGTTCAGCCATCCCTGCCCAAAACACAGTGCCCAGCTGGATGATCCCAGCTCGCTCCCTAGTTTAAGGGCCAACAATCCAACCCAAGCAGAGACAATCCTAAAGGCATTATTCCAGAATAGAGATAAGATCTCATTAGAATTTTTAAGTAAGAAATCCTGGGCCTACAAGTGACCCCACTAATGCCTGTGGAAAACTAGCCTGAGAACAGTCACATGCTGTGGAACATCCCCCTGTACTGGTGAGGCCACTCCTCAAGTACTGCATCCAGTTTTGGGCCCCTCATTTTAAAAAGAACATTGAGGTGCTGGAGCATGTCCAGAGAAGAGCAACAAAGCTCGTGAAGAAAACGTCCTGTGAGGAAGGGCTGAGGGAGCTGGGGCTGTTTAACCTGGAGAAGAGGAGGCTCAGAGGGAACCTCATCCCTTTCCACATCTCCCTGAAAGGAGAATGTAGTGAGCTGGGGGTCGGTCTCTTCTACTGTACCTGCTGTGAGAGGACCAGAGGAAATGGCCTTCCTGAGACAGGGGAGACTCCGATTAGATGTTACACAAAATTTTTCACTGTTAGGGCAGTCAGCCATTGAATAGGTTGCCCGGGGAGGTTGCGGAGTCACTGTCCCTGGAGGTGTTTAAGAGGCATCTGGATCTGGCTCTGGGTGATGTGCTCTAGTGGTTTAGTGGTTACAGTGGTAGTTCTGGGTTGATGTTTGGACTGGATTATCTAAAAGGCCTCTTTCCAACTTTGCTGATTCTGTGATTCTACGATCAGAAAATACCTCTCTTTTAAAGTTAGTGTGGAAGCGATATTTTAGAGAGGAAGTAGAACCTCTCTTGAATTGTCCTGATCATCATTTTATTGCAAGAAACTGGTCTTTGTTAACAAACTTGTGGATTTTACTTCTCTCCATCCATGGAGAGAAGCACAACCCTATCCATATTTCCTCTTGGCCACCGTCTCCTCATACAGGGAGCCTTTCCCTCGAAATAAATATCCTCCCCTAGCAGCAGGCTGAACATCGAGCCCATCTGCTGCGTTTAGGCAGAACGTCAGAACGAGAGAGCAGGTGAGCCGCGGTACCGGGTAATTAA